>JAHPZR010001988.1:0-7500 GCA_019787425.1 Platygyra sinensis
ACGCCACCTCGTGGGACAAAGCAAAAAAGAACAAAATCCAAAACTTGTTGCACAAATGGTTCCCAACCCAATTTTTTTCTTTTATGCATCCTCTTGGCACAGGGCGAAATTTCCCATCACACCACTATCAGTCCTTGACCCATTTTTCCTTTTTTTTCTTTCACACCACCTCGTAGCACAGGGCGAAATATCCCGACACACCACTCTATCGGTCCTTGACCGATTTTTCTTTTCTTTTCTTTCACGCCACCTGGTGGCAGAGGGCAAAATTTCCCGACACACCGTTCTATCGGTACTCAACTGATTTTTCCTTTTTTATGTCACCTCGTGGCACAGAGCAGAAGTCACGACACACTGCTCAATCAGTCCCTGAGCAATTTCTTTTTTTTCTTACACCACTTAATGGCACAGAGCAGAAGTCCTCAATGCATTACTCAAGTGGTCCACACAACTAACAAAACCAAACATTAAAAGGAACTTTATTTTGGCGAGCCCAATGGAATAAATTACTAACCACGTGTTCCCATCATGAACAGGAGTAACAGGAAAAAAAACCGAGGAAATGTACATTAGGCAACAAGAAATGACCAAAAAACCATGACCAGAATACAAAACTAAAACGTTATAGCAGAATACCTTAAGGGCCACTGTCGAGTTGTTTGACACATTCGACCCAGTTGCGTTATCTTGAGAAGAATTTTGGGATACATTGCTATCATTCACAGTTGTTCCTGAAGTTGCACCCGCCTGTGATGGAGACGTGGTTGGCGGAGCAGCCTGCTCAACAGAGCCTTGAAGGGGCTCTAAAATTTGCTGGACACTTGCGGGGTCATTCACTGGGGATGGACACTCAGGCATATTTCAAACGATTCCAACCAAAGTTAGGTAAAACTGACAACTATGAATGATCAAGGCATGCTTATATTCTATGCATGAGGACTTATGAATATTAATAGGGCATGAATAGTCCTTTCGACCAAAATAATTCTTCTTCATTATTTACAGCCTCCTTCTCATCTCTTTTTGTTTTGAAAGTCACACCCATTCACATTGCTTCCTTCATTTCTGCATCCAAAACACGTCAAAATGTCACAAACCTAACAAAGCGAAAGAAAAAATGTACTATTAAAACAACAATGCACACAAGTAGTAGGAGGGAGTCAGTGGTCAGCAATGGCAGGTAGACATGAATTTTAGAGCTCCACCTAGTTCTGGCTGGACCACCCATATTTCATCACATAAATAGCGAAAAACATTGTAATAGCACCTTTGGTCGAAAGAAGCTAATTGGTAGCATTTCAAGTGAAAATGTCAGAAATCCCTTCAGACGCGTGTTCACTTGAAGAACTTTACAGGGTCGAAGACTTAAAGGACATCTCAAAATGCGTCACAAAACTTCACACAAATAAAGGATCAGAATTCTGCCAGTTTCATGAGAAACTCAAGGAAACTGAGTCATGGAATTGGAGAAGGCGATGTCACACGTTAAAATTGAGTAGTTCAGGATGAAAGAAAGTATGATACCAGAGATTATAGAAGAGTCTGAAATGCACAACAAGTCAGTTAGCAACAAAATTCTTGCCCTGAATCTGTGGGCAAGGAAATGGAATCTCAATGTTCATGGTTTTACCAGGGAAATAAAAGAAACTTCGGAAGCTGCAAGACATAAAATTCAAGAATTCTTCAACACTCTACTCAAGATTGAACCAGGTGAAGTGAAATATAATCGTTATTGTATTTTTAATATCTCACGATAAGTTATATTGATTAATTTTATTATTGTTATTATGTTTTTAATTAGCTACTGTATATATATTTAGACTAGATTAGTATTTTTACAGAAGAAGAGCCCCTTAATTGTTGGAATCTGTAATAAACCATCATCATTATTATTATTATTATTACTATTATTAAATATTATTTTTGCAGCGTGTCACAGAATTCAAGGAAGCTGAGATGCGACTAAGACCAAGATCATTGTCAGGTTTGTTGCCCTACCACAGCAAGATTATATTCTTAATCTAGTCAAGAAGCTCCTAAAGGGATCAGGTATGCATTTCTGTTATGTATGTTGATTGGTTATTCTGGTCACGTGGTCTTTACCATGTGCTTTGCCATGTAGTGAGTTTACAGTATCCACCATTCAAAGTCAGTTGTGTTTATTGGTATCTAGTCGGTTGTTATTCTCCCCAAACACCACAACTTCTTTGCGGACAAAATATCCACATCATAAAATATGAAATGGAAAATTCAAACATTCTTCTAAAAGGAGTAAACATGACCAATTGTATAAATACTAAGTCCAGAATTCTAAAGTCTATGAAAATGACAAATTCAAGGTTGATAAAAAATTAAATATGAAGTCGACAGAAATACAAATTGAACTTGAGAATGTAAAAAAAAGAACACCTTGGACTGTGTTTTTATTTTCGACCAGGATGTTAAAAAAATCCAAAAATCCAGGTCGAAAACAAAAACAAAGTCAAGAAAAAAATTCCAAGACAAAGTCGAGAGTGCAGCTGAATGTATAGATTGTGGGCTAACAACAAGTGGCTTGTGAGTGCTGAGTGCTGACCGGCAAGACCATGGCGGGACCCCTTGTTACCTTTTTGCACGGGAAATTATCTGACATTGTCTTAGCGAAGCTCTAAGAGAAAATGGTGCACAGGTTGAACATCCAAGATCCCATCCTCAGGGTTGTTGAGAATTTGCACAATTTAAATCATCATCAACCTACTCCACTGGGCCCTTCTACTTCAGCTGTTTCAGCAACTGTAACGGATGAGCTAAATACCTCGTTTCAAATTCTGCATCGCTTGTGGCCACGAGACAGCAGCAAGATGAATGAGAATGAGAGTGGGATCCACCTGGCTCAGAATGTGGCATTCCCCCTTCTTTCCAAAATCTGGCTACTGGGTTCTCCACCAGCCAGAACTATAGAATGGTGTAGACTGGTTAACACCGAAGACGCCAGAACAGCACCCCATACGGCCAAATCAGTCACCGCGAAGAACTGCGAGTTGCTGCCAAACTGGACTTCAAAGACGTTTGTCTTTTACCTTCTCCACAGTGGAACAAGGTTCCTCGGGGTAAAGCCAAACTGTGCCTGATTATTGGTGGAATGTATGTTGATGTTTGGTACTTCCATAAGGACTGGGAAGAGACAACCTTGAGAGAGGACATTAGCAAATTGTTTGGTTAAGATATTGGGTAAGTCTCGTGTCACATGGACTATGTGCATTTGATTCTTTAATTCTGATCGATCTGTGTCTGCATTGATTGTATTACTGTAAGAATATTGCACTTTCAAATCAAACTTTGTTTCCGAAATTGTCTTACAAAGAAGCCTGCTCGACATTCCTTCTATGGTGATTGCTATTGTTTGACGACATCTGGCTCTTTTGTTAGAAAAACAAAGGGTTTAAAACGCCAAGGCTTAGCTGGTCAGCCGAGGGCGAGATTTAAAATTGCCGTGGATTAGCGAAAAAACAAACACAATTCTCTTGGGTGGAGGGGTAAGTGAAGTTGTTGTCAAAGACAATGACAACTAACCGGGTCACAGAAGGAAAGATTTGTTCGAGCGCATATTTTCAGGAGGAAGGGTGCTCAAATAACTTGTCATTTTGAAACAACCGCTACAGATCAACGGGTGACAGAATGGTTCTAAAATTCATTCCTGACTTTTATTATTGTTGCTCAAGCTAAACAAGTAAAAACTTAATCCGCTGGCAACGTCATTGGTCTCTTGTTTTATCCTGAATGGTCTATTAGGCATTTACAATGCTAATGTAAATTCATAGTTAGTACAGACGCGTGTCTCAAGAAAAAGATATTCAGATTAGTTTCACTTCACTGACATCCGGAGTTCATTTAGCTGGTTAGCAATTTATCAAAAAAGTTTTCAAAGTTTAAGTTAGAAAACCCGTCGCATGTCCTCTACAAACGTGGTGCAAGACATTTTGAGGCGGAAAAGTCAGCCAACATACTCTCCCATCCAATTGCTGAGGCCTACGATTAACAAAATTGTTTGATGTGCGCAGAAATCAAGCGGCTAAAGACAAAGGAATCCATTGACTAGGCCATCTTACAGTCCAAAGTAACGAAACTGATAGCTGCTAGAGCCGAAGCATTCCAGTTACGAGAGCAGATCAAGCTTCTTCGAGACAAGGTGGCACGTAGTCGTCTGCAAGTGGATCCCGTTAAAACAGAGTCAAGTTCAATGTAACCAGAAAAATCTTCTGGGAGTTGGAGAAGTCTGCAAGGTCGTATAAAAGGAAAAAGATTGGCAAGTACTTTCGAAATGCAGCAGAAAATAAATTATCTGTGGAATTCAAACTAACTGAGGTACGTCTCGGTAACTTCTGACTTTATTTTCTTATCATTTTACAGCTCGTTCAAGATCACTTACAACTTCTCAAATTGCTTATCAATTATCTGCACTGAAACGCCACATCATATTATACACAGATAAAATCCAACGTTAGCAGAGAAGAGCTGGTCATTCCACTTTCATCGAATCCTCAACCAGAACATGACGATGATGGCAGATGTACCTGTGAAATTGTCCAGCATATTCTGGCGGCAAAAGATGAGGGGCTGGTGAGCAACAAAGCATACCACGAGATCCGGATGGCCCTCCCTGAGCATGTTCGTGCACAAGTACCCCTACTTTCATCTTTGCTGCAAGAGAGACAAAAAACAAAATGCAGAAATCAATGTAACTACTATTCCAGAGGTATACACCTTAGTGGGGCTTTAAGAATGAGTGCATCTGAGCTCAAAACTTTGACTTTAACATTGGAACACTCAGGTTTTTAAAAACCACGTTTTTTTAAAAAAAAGATAATACTAAGACAATCATTTAACAAAACAACAGAAAAAATGTGAAAGAATCATTCTAAAGGAGGATTATGCAGGTATCCCATTACACCCTGCGCGTAATTATCGACAACAACTTTATTGACCCTTACACTTGACAGAAATTAAATTAACATGAAATGAAAATTAAAACTGAAAGGGTGTTGGCTTCCTAAAATAACTAAAAAGTTAACAAGGCTGGGAAGCCAAATTACATATAATAAATTACAATATTAGGGTCCGAACACACACAAAATAACTATACATGTCACCCCTGGCAATACACCTCATGAACCAGAGGATAAGCGTTGTAGAACCACACCAGAACGGAGTAATAGGAAACGACTCAGCTTTCCAAGGAGTCCAGCAAACGTTGCAAGTACTTGATGTTGTAGATGAGAAGAATTTCGCAAAAAAAGATTATTGTGCACTGTTTGTATCCATGGAAAATATGAGAGTTCTATTTCTATTTTGCTATCAATCAATCAAGTTTATTTTTCACTTACTTTGCTAGTTTTTTTACATTTGTTAGACTATAAAAATAAATTAAGAGAGAGAGTTTCAGAGACTCTGTGGAATATAAAGCTGTTGTTTCATTTATTGACTTATTTATTTATTACAGTTCATGGCATTGAAAATAAAATACAAAAAAGTAAAAAGCCATGAGGTAGTAGTTTCGGGTTCAAATATTGCTTTTTACAAACTCTTTCCCTTTTAATATTTTAACCAGGTCAAAAAGTCCCCATTGACCAGAAGGAAGCCTCTGTACTGAGCTCAAGGGCTCAAAAAAAACAAGAAGTGTGTGGAGTACAGAAGAGGATACTGCCCTTGTGCAGTTTTTAGCGTTACACAAGGACCAGCAAGCTACTGAAGTGGAATGGACAGCCATGAAAGCCTTGCACAAGTACTGGTATAATGCAGTGCAGTACATAAAACAGACTGCAGGCACAGAACATTTAAGAGATGGTAAGTTATATCCATTAATTTAGCCAGTCAGTTATCCAGAATGGTTTACATGGATCTTATTTACTTGAAGTATGAGCCGTTTGTTTGTTGAGGGGGCATTGACATCACTATCATCTCTCTTAATTGTTTTCGTTGTTTATCTAGCCTCCGTTTTTCAGACAACGTGTTGTAAACTTCATGAGGCAGCATTTCCAAACGGTTGAGGAGGCTGAGGATTTCTATGGTTTAGATGTGGTGTGTTATATGAGTGATGTTTCAGCCATATTTTGGTATGGTCGAGAGAGGCACTGGACGAGCTCTGGCATTCCGCGTACCGAACAGGACAAGAGAAACCTTGGTGACTGGACTAGTACAGAAGTTCGTCGAGCCTGGAACAGCAATAATCTCCGATAAGTTTTTGCCATACTTCAACCTGAGCAGTATTGGCTACATACAGAGTTGTACTAATGTGCGAGCCAGCGAGCCATGCGAGTCACAATGCGAGCCAGGGTGCAAGCCAGGGTGCGAGCCAGGACGCGAGCCATGTGAGTCACCATTTTAACATTAAATAAAGAATATTATTATGTAACTGCAGCGAATACTGTCCAAATAACATTACAAATATTCAGCGACATTGTACAGTTCTTTGTACACTAGAAAACCTGTTTGCCATATAGGTCGCGGCACGCAGGCGAATCTGTCACACTCTCCCTCTTAGCATTCATCGATAAGTTCATTGAAACTCTTGTTAAGCGGCCCTTACACGGCAAACTTAAGTTGGCAAACTCGTGTTGGAAAACTTCAAAAAGTTGGCAGACTCGTTCAACGCTTTTTCTATGTTTTATACTCCGATAAAACATAGGTTTTTGACCAATCAGAGCGTGCGCAGGGCCCTTTCTATATTTTAAATATAAGTAATGCTGTATTTTAACATATGGTATGAGTTACACAAGCTACATCTAATGACGGTTTTAATCTCATAGATGATTCTAAAACGTGAATATATTTAAGTTCGTGACTGTATTCATTTAGTGTTATTGATTGACTGATTGGATTATTGACTGATTGACTGATTTATTGATTTATTGATTGATTGATTGATTGATTGATTTAGTTTATTAAGATCTTGAAAATTATTTTTTGAAAGGAGTGCAAATTTCGAAGAAAACTAACGAAGATACGTGTTGGTAGTAAAACAATTTATCCCATTGGCATAATCAAAGTTCAGATAACATCAACATTGTGTAGATTACATAACACTATCAAAGTCACGCATTCTCTGTAGTCTTTAGAGCACGGTGGACACAGAGACATTCTTTGTTGTTCTTTGTGTTCTTGTTATTGTTGCTGCTGTTCACAGTTTGTTCACAATTTCCCTACAGTTTTAACCTTCAATTATTTGAAGCAATCTTTTGGTCCCATTAACAAAAGAGAGCGAAAACAAGTTACGAGGAATTTATCGTCATTTGTATATATCTCGAACCATTTTTTGTTTCTTTGAACTTGAACTTGAACTTTATTGATAGTAATATATAAATCATTACAAAATTGCTTGCCCCCGCTACTAGTAAACTGACTAATCGAGGCGGGGGCAAGGGTTACACACTTACTACAAAGGAAATAAAATACAACTATTAACTAGTTAATTAACTAATTGATTCTTTGGGAGATTCGAGAAATGGAGAATCCATTGTATAA
>JAHPZR010001988.1:17500-20000 GCA_019787425.1 Platygyra sinensis
ATAGAGTTTCTTGCTGGAGTTGCCTTAGATTCTAAGGTATCTGACGTCCATGCTGTCGGGTTCGCCAAAGAAATTTATGCCGAGATGCTTATTGATAACAAAAAGGTTAGCTTTCAAATTGACTGTGGTGCATCAATCAACATCATCCCGGCGAAACACGCAAAAGGTCACGAAATCAAGTCGACCATGAAAACATTGCGAATGTGGAATGGATCACAAGTCAAACCCATCGGAACAGCACGAATCATCATGCGCAATCCGAAAACATGGAAGAAGTATTCTGTGGAATTTGTTGTCGTCGCCATGGGTGATCTGACCCCCCTGATTGGAGCAAGAGCAGCACAAGAAATGGAGCTTATCACTGTTAACGATGAAAACTTCATTATGACCTCGCCTCCGCCCTGAAGAAATGAGTTGCAAGTTAAGCAGATAACCGCTGACGAGCTGATAAAGCAATACTCAGACGTACTTAGCCGTCCATTGGGAACTTTGCCCGGAGAAGTCCATTTAGAAGTTGACAACAGCGTTAAGCCTATCATCACCCCAACCAGAAGAGTTCCCACAGCACTCAAAGATGAGCTGAAGGAAGAGTTAAATCGATACGTTGAGCAAGGGATCCCAACACCGGTAGAAGAGCCAATGCCATGGGTGAGCAGCTTAGCAGTTGCTACCAAGAAGTCGGGTGCACTGAGGGTATGCATCGACCCAAGACCACTGAACGAGGCGTTGAAAAGAGAAACTTATCAGATACCAATACTGAATGAAATTCTTCCAAAATTATCTCAAGCGAAAGTGTTCTCTACAGTTGACCTACGCTCAGGTTACTGGCACTGCGTTCTAGACCACGAGTCCAGCCTGCTCACTACGTTCTCAACACCGTTTGGAAGGTACCGTTGGTGCCGACTGCCCTTTGGTTTATCAGTCTCGTCAGAAATTTTCTAGAAAAGAGTTAACCAAGCACTAGAAGGCCTGAGCGGGGTGCTTGACATCGCAAATGACATCTTAGTGTATGGAGTTGGAAACAATGAACAAGAAGCCACTGCCGACCACAACAGGAACCTTGAAGCCCTGCTACAAAGATGCCGCGAGTGTAACATTGCTCTCAACAGAGACAAGTTAAAGCTGAAACAAAAAGAGTTCCGTTCATGGGACATGTACTTACCTCACATGGTGTAAAAATGGATCCAGAGAAAGCAAAAGCTGTACAAGAAATGCCAAAGCCTGAAGACGTCGAAGGCATACAGAGGATTAACGGATTCGTTAATTATCTTGCAAAGTTCCTGCCTGGCCTAGCCGACATCATGGAACCCCTGCGGCGACTGACAAGAAGAGATACTGAGTGGCAGTGGACCAAAGAACAAGAGAAATCGTTCGCAGAAGTTAAAAAGCTTGTGACCGCGGCTCCCATTCTGAGCTACTACGACCCCAAAGAAGAGCTTGTCATACAGTGCGATGCAAGTCAAAAGGGTCTCGGAGCTGCCCTGCTGCAAAAAGGAAAACCTTTCATCTTGTTTTGCTGTTTGGATAGTAAAAGGAATAGTAAAAGGAATTTTGTTGCCATTCTTTTGCCATTTCTTTTTGTTGCCATTGTTGTTCAGGCAGTACAATAGACTAGATTGTCCTCTCTTGGTCAATGTTACGAAGGAAAACTTGTTTGACAAAATTATTCTCGTATCCAATTGGACAACTCCCCCTCCCCACCCCCAACTGAAAGGCCAAATTCCAACAGTTTAGTTTGTTTGTTACTGGTATCTTTCAGTTGTTTAAAAACTGATTCCCCTGTGACAATGCGGCCTTACATAGGGCTGGAAAATGGTTGGGATCTGGAATGTCCCAATTCCCGTCAATCTCATCAGGTTTATACTCTTTCCATATAGCCAAGCCATGAAATAGACCAAAGCTCACAACATATTCTTTCTCAAAGAGATTCTTCAAATTCAACCTTGGCAGCACAAAAAAGGCAGCATCGAGAGCGGTGAAGTTTGGGGAAATCTTGCTTGTCACCTTGGAAGATCGAGTGCCCCAGTATTTCGTGTAACGCAACGTTCAATGTGTGACAGATACCTGCTTCTTCACAGGCGCTTTAGGAAGAAAGTTTCTGAGGACGAAAAAGCCTCCGGAACGTCCCCCGAGCCACGTGAAGAGGACGTAATGATGGAAGAAATAATATCCTTATTTGATGAGGCAGATGGGCTAAATGATTGCAAAAAGAAGAAAATACAGGAAGAAGCTTCTCAAGCAGAAGAAATGCAAAATATGAGTTTGGGAACCTTTAAACAAAGTCAAGAGAGAAGCCAAGATGGCCAGCCAAAACCGAAAAAAAGAAAAGAGCAAGTGGAGCAGACACTATGACATTCCTGAAAGACAGAGTTGAAATTGAATCTCGACAAAGGTTGGAGGAACTGGAGTTAAGGAAACGAGAACTACAAATGGAGAAGGAGGCGAAAGAAGCTGAGTTGAATTTAAGAGCTAAAGAACACGAGAAAAGAGTAGAGCAACA
>JAHPZR010001989.1:0-12500 GCA_019787425.1 Platygyra sinensis
TTACAGTATTTAGCTTTAAAAAAATGTAAAAATGACTGTAAAATATTTAAAATTACTCTGGTACAGATTTTTGTCCACTAAAACCTGAAAATTGCTCCATCTTCTATCGGATTTCGTCTTAAAAATAATGTGCTGAATTTCTGGGATTAATTGATCTCCTCCCAGACTAAGAATTCTCGTGTCTCTATTTTTTTATTTTCCAAAGAATTGTAGTAGCAGCGATTTCTTAGACGGCATTTTTGGAAGTTTTTTAAGGTTTTGATGTAAGTTTCGAAGACGTTTGCCGTCGTGAAAACCTCTTTTGCTTAACCTTCATGACTCGATTGTATCGACGGCGGCCTCTACACCAGGCTTCCCTCGGCTATAGACGTCGCCGTCGCCTCTTAAACGTCCGGTGCTTAAGTTCCCTAAAGTTAAGTGAGGGAGGGCTCATTTTAAACTTGTGTAATAAAACAAATGAGGAAGGGAACAGCAGTCTAATTTGGGTATTTCACTTTACTGAATCGCTTTTATGACTAATCAGATGGTATTTCATGATAGCAATTCGGAGACCCTAGAACAAAAACGAAGCACCAGAGCGCCAGAGCGCCAGATTAGAGCTAACCTGGCACTTGGAGACGGGTGTCAGTAAAACTCGGGGTCAGGGCCGGAGTCGGGATCATGTTTTTAATTTTTTTTTTTTTTGCACTTTGTTTCACAATTTCTGTTTCTTTTCAGCTTGGTTCAAGCTGTGTATTTTGCTCCTCATGCCTCTCCTCTTCAGAAGGGGGAAAATGCCTCGTTATTTGAGTAATCTTTGATGATTTTATCGACGAGCGCGAAACCAACAGGCCACGGAAGAAGTACTGAAAAGGACTTTTAGAACGTTTAAGTAGCGATGATTTAGGCCCTGTTTACAAGCAGGTAGGGTAACCCTAGTGCTAGGGTTACCCTAGCAAGAGGGTTACCTTGGCACTCGCACATTTCTTCTTATTTTCAACGACGCATTTACAAGGCAGCTAGGGTTAACCTGGCGCTAAACAAAACCCCTAGCTGACTGCCAGGGTAACCCTAGCTGACTGCTAGGGTTAGCCTGGCGGCAGGGTAACCCTAGCGCCTTGTGAATACTCTGCTGGGGACAACTCACCTACCCGGGACACTGCATTTTGCCTCCAAAAAGTAAAATATGATCACAATAGCGACAAAATCAGCGAATTATTACCCAGAAAAGATGAAGTTCTTTCACAATTTGTCATATTTTTGCTTTGTAAATAAATTATTTTTCAGTTTTGTTATCTGTTCGTGCTTTACTTACAAGGTCACCGAAGCGTAACAAGCGTGACGTTGTCTCGGACAGTAGGGTTACCCTACCTGTAAATTTTGCTTGTAAACCCGAGCTATCTTATAGCCCTCTTGCTAGGGTTACTCTGGCAGTAGGGTTACCCTACCTCGTTGTAAACAGGACCTTAGGGTGTAACTTCCGCTCCGGTTTCGGTTTCCGTTTAATAGCTTTATCTTTATGTTATGTAACGTCAACCGATAATAAACGGATATTGCTGGATTCACGACAATAAATGTCTGGAGCATGTGATAACTCAGTTTCGGATTCGGGATGGAAAGAACATTTGAAAAGATCGCCGTAGACTAAGAAAGGTTAAGTATACGCTTGTGTGGCCCGGTCTGGCGGTGATCTTTCACGGAGTAGAGGGTTGCACCCTCAACTAGGAGGACAACTGCGGCAGCTGAAATGTGGATCAATAGTAGATTGTTGCATGGGTAAGAAGTACGATGAGAAGAGAGCCAACGCGGCAACATTTTCTTGAACTGGTAAGGGGAAAATTTTGTTTTGCTTCTAAAAATTCATATGAAGCTAGGACAAAAGTTGCACATAAAGCCTCAGTTTCCGAGTGAGGCATTTCTTCCTTCTGAAGAGGTGAGGGACGAGGAGCAAGACACCCTATAATCTCGTTCCCAGATCTGGGAACGAGGTTACAAGACACCCAACTTGAGCCAAGCGAAAAAGAAAAAAGAAATGAAACAAAGTACAAAAAAAAAAAAAATTAAAAATAACCCCCACCCTGGCCCCGATCCCCCCTTGGAGTGCATTGTTTAGGGTTAGGTACCTACCCATCATTCAAGTCCTTACGCCAAGTGTTTGCCGATCGAACTGTGATGGTTGAACTTGTCAACTCTCTGGTTTCACGCACTATACGGTGCCGGTTTTGGAAAAAGTGTTCGAACTTTTCGTTCACCTAATTCTTTCAACTTGCTGGGTAACATGGTTTGGATCGGAAGCTCTTATTTCTTCAGATGGCAAAGGAAAATTGGCCTGAACACTATCTTGCATGGAATTTGTGCATGCCATTTTTGGATCGTCAAGAGTACCGAGTCTCCTCAACTCAAACTATTGAAAATGGGCTAAAACATCCTGAAAACGCGAGGCCGAAAACAGTTTACGGATTATATATACATGCTAAATGGCTCAATTGATAAGGATTCATTGAACGACCAAAACAGGATCAAGTCAGACTATCGATACGGCTGTCGTAGAAGTATTGATCAGAAACAGGAGCCATAATCGGGGACGGAGACCGTAAGTCTTGGGATGCGCGTGGACCCATGATATGGGACAATTTTTCTATTTTTAGAACAAATTGCGCCATCCTGACGTCATATAAGCGCGCTGATCCACGCACGTGTCGTGGGCTCTCGCGTGAATGTTGTCACGTTGCGTGATCAAATGGTGAGAGTTGCAAGATTCTCTTGCCGATTTTTCACAGAGATGGCAGGGAATAAGGCAGAGAAGAAGAACCAGGGCTCTTCTATGTACTTTTATGCTCTGATTTAATGCAAAAGGTGTGTTTTTCAGGGTCAAGAATTTCTTTAATTTCGCACTGTGAATGAATAAAATCCGCTCGCCGGCTAATTATTCCCGTAAACATTTGTGTTTGTTTTGTAGAGAAAAATTCTGTAAGAAAACTGTTTACTCCGGTATCGAGTTAATTTGTGAGTTTGCCAAACAATGCTTAATCATAACCAAAACCTGTTTTTGATAGTTTCTTATTGTTCCTGCTCGTTTGGCGAGTTTGCAAAAGTTTTTGAAAGGCAAGTCTGTCGCGTAAGAGCAGTTCATTTGCATAGTGCAGCGCGTGCACTTTCAAGTCCGAGACGGTGTTTTCAGATTTTGAACAAATCATGAAAAAGATTTGTTTCGTTGTCCTTTGTGCTGAGATACTACAACAATTTTCACCAACGCTCACCAAAAGGCTACTAACATCATGTGCGTTTCTTCCACATAGTCAAGGGCGGGCCCAGGATTTTGAAATGGGGGGTGAATTTTTGTAATAATGTCAGAGAAATCAAATATTATTTCAATATTTGAGGGATAAGAAAATAAAAAGAAAGAAGAGGGCCTCAGAAAAAAAGGGGGGTGAAAATTCACCCATTTCACCTCCCCTGGATCCGCGCCTGATAGTGAAACTTTACACTGCGAAAATAAAATAGACAAGGAGATCCGACTCAATCGAAATCTTTATTCGAGTTGATTAAAAGTGTCATCGTAACTTTTCTAATTATTTCTGCTGTATTCACATATTTTCAGCTAAGCTTTTAATATGTTCTCAAACATTAATCAACCTTAAACATATTCAAATCTAGTCTGAGATATTATATGAGTTCGATGTAAGTTTTACTTGCTGTGCTGTGCAAAACACGCATCAGCGGGCGCTGTAATTCATCGACAACAGACAATTTATTGGATTTTTACACAAACAAAACTAAGCAGCATCTACGGACATAAACCTATTGTCACTTATTGGGCCTAAACGCTGCTATATCCAAACATATCCAGTGCAACTAGTTTTTTTTTCTGTGTAATGGAAAAGCTGTTAATCTTCTTCATATGTGAAATTTAGATTGGAGTAATGTGAAGTTCTTGTAAAAGGAGCAGCGGAACTCAACTTGGTTAGCGATATAAAATGGGACATACCTAAATTCGGCACTGTCTTCACTCAAACTGGAGCAACTTACGGCGAAAATACTTAAGCAAAATTCCAACAGCCATAAAGGCGTTGAGTTGTGGGCCAAAAGCATAAACGATTTCGGGAATTTCGGACGCCATTTCCCCTGCGCGACATCCGCAAAAATCCTCGCAGCAATGTACGCGCGTGTGCCGCAGGCTGTCCCATATCATGGCGCCAACCCCAATACTAGAAATGGCGCGCGCTTACGGTCTCCGTCCCTGATTATGGCCCCTGTCAGAAATGAATGTGAACGTTTTACCTACAAATAGTATGTCAATGACGATGGATCCAAAACTGCAAAGATTTTCGTACGACAATACTCAGAATCGTGTACTAAAAGGAATAATTTAAAGCTGGAATACGGCATTACATTTTCAGTATTTTGGCTGGCAAAACGAAAACGGGTCATAAGCTAATGACCCTTGCTGCGACAAGTATGGTGGACGGAGGCTTCAAATTCCGACCTTTCACGCCAAATTTAATCAACTTGAGAGTTCTTTCTAGTGGAGTTTTAATTAAACAATTATTCTTCTCAGCCGGCTTGTTGGGTATCAAATGATTATAACCAACTCAGTCGGCGCTTCGTGGCTCGTACCCTGCGAGCAGAGCCTCTTTTATTTCTTTTTCGGCTTTATCTTTTACTTACATAGCGGCTCGTCACTTAGTTATCATCCAGCGTGCTCTCGTAGAATACTTAAAGATACATTACTTTTTCCTGTTTAACACCAGAATACAACTACATTTGAACTTAACACGAGCTTGTCAAAGGGAAAGGAAAATAGAAATACAAAACATGTCACATCCTTGCCTCGAACTCTGGGCGGAGCGGGCAGGATAATATCAAAACGAGTTCTGGAGTTATAATCGCACTTCTATTAAGATTCGAACCCAAGCCGCGACTCTCGAGATGTGTGAACTTACAATGTAAGTGATGATGGTTCTCGTCATTTTCAATTTTCTTTAATTATTTTAACAAGATAAAATTATTGTTGAATAACAGCATGTGCGCGTGTGCACCTGAAATTTCTCCCAGTCGTCTTTTTCTACTTGCTGAAGACCCCAATGTGAGCTTACGCTTTGACTAACATCTTCATGCGCACATTTCTATCGTAAAAGGCAATTTTGTTAACTCCATCGCCCAGCTGTGATCTCTGACATAGCTGGACAGTGGCAGGAGAAGACGAAAGGTAGTAAACACAAACACACAAACGCCTAAAGACAAACATTTTAATTTTCGTTTAGTTACAGCAAATTCCAGTTGGCATTTGTTACAGAACGGAGGCTGCCCATTTGAGACTGTAAAGCTAGCAGGAAACAAACGCGACAACGGAGAAAGCTGATCTGTTCTGGTAACCTATCTCTCAAATGGGGCCTGCAGCTTGTTTACCCACTCAAGTCCTTCATGCATTTTAAGTCTCTGACAGTTCATAATCTGGATTCTTTTTAAAGATGACAACACCCTCTGGGGGTGAAAGCGAAATACCTGCTCATGGGAAGTTAAGAAAAAGATTATTTAACAAATAAAGAAGCCTGCGCCGGGTATTACACTGCGATAAAACACGACGGGCATTTGAGAAGGCGAGGGTAATGTAGATAAAACGAGCCGCACGCGAGTGTTTTCTACATTTCTCGAGTGTTCTTAAATGTCCGAAGTGATTTATCAGTGTAATACACGGCTTAGGCTTGTTCATTTGCTTTGTGATATAGATTTTACGCGCGCAAAACAACAAATCACGCTTTTTCTATGTTTTATACTCTGATAAAACATGGGTTTCCGACCAATCAGAGCGTGCGCAGAGTGCTCACTATATTATAATCTCTGATAAAGCACGCTGTTTCAGCCAATCAGAGGGCGCGTTATATGGAAACTTTATTGTAACACAGCATACAGCAGTCGCAGTCGGATACACATCCAAGAAAACTACATAGCCTAAACAAACAGAGCTAGTGCTCTGTCTCGGAAGCGAACCAATTCTCAATACGTCAGGAGACATTTGCCAACACTATCAGTTCCTTTCTCAAATACGGCCGTTCAATGAACGTAACCAGGAACCCATTACTAGAAGCCTGCAACTCCGTAATAAGCCAATGCAACGGTATTTTCACAGTTTGAGACCAGTCTATTTTGAGATATTTTTCCCGCGAAATAGGCCAGTTCCAGTCTATATGAGCACCATTCGGTAAGGGTACAACAATGCGGCCGCACGTGAACATGTCGACATTAGTCCGTGCTTGTGATTGCAATTGGTTACTGAGGTTCCTGTGGGGATCTGAATTCGAAATTGAAACTAAAAATAGATCGGTCTGTGAAAACGACGTGACAGGAATATGGGGAAGCTGCAGGCTCCCAGTGATGGGCTCCTGACGTAACATCACAAGTAACATACTAACAAACGAGTCCTTTACTATTGGATGTTTCTTATCGTGGGAATATCCGTGTTACAGGGGTTTAAATTGAAATTCTTTTGTACTATAAAGGATACATTCCTCTGCTGCGGCTAACTCCGCTTTCTCTCCGTAAGCAAGCAACAATCCTGTGATTGTCTTTGGTTTCCCTGCTTGGCCTACAACATCACCCGCCTGCAATAAACAGCGCAGTTAAGTGGCATTCAGAACCTGTACCTACTCCGCTGCTGATAACCTGAAGATTCACTTACGACAGACTGCACACATCGTAAGGGCGACGAAAGTCACAGTAACATGGTTACTTATTGAGTTTGTCACACGATGCTTTTCCACATGTAAGGCTGTGTAGACTGTAAGCCTTTTGCCTTCTAAAGTTTTCTCAAACAGCAGCATATGAAAGTACAAAACCAGCCTATTTTTTTCAGCTGGCCAAAAATTTGAACGACTGCGCACGTACTGTTAGTTAATGACAAAGTTTATCCTAACGATTTTACAAGTCAGAAAGCTGCAATGTTTTATAGCTGGTTACAATTAAATATTAACCCGGCAAATAACTACCGTAAATGACCAAAACCCTGTTTTCAGCGCTTTTCTTCCTTCAATCACTGTCTGAAATTCAACATGTTGTAAAATAGGTAACTGGGCAACTCAAGCTATATTTATCAAATCTTCCAAAAAACAAATTGCCGAGTACGCATTGCCCAAAATTTGATGTTTGCTTAAGTCTACTGTGTCAGCAACGGCCATTTCTGACTTAACTTGTGCCTCGGTTTCAAAACAAGTCTTATGCAAAACCGGTCATATGAAAATGAGTTCGATTTGGCTGAAAATAAACCTGTAGGAGAAACTCATGCCCCCAAGCGGGGGGGGGGGGGGGGGGGGGGGGGGTGGCATTTCCCCAAAACACTTTTTACACCCCTAAGGCCCCGTTTACACGGGTCCGGACAAATTTTTGCACGGGCGAATTTTGTTCCTGGACCACCTGTTTACATGGATCCGTGCAAATTCTGTTGCAGTGGTGTTTACACGGATCCGTGCAAAGTTTAGAACAGTCGCAGTATTTGATTTCAGGCCATAACCGCGCTATCTGAGCAAAAAATTGCACGGTTCGGGTGTTTACACGAGTTCGTACAAATATGGAATCGTGCCGGTCAAAGAGTTGACCTGCTTTTTTCAGGTCCCAAACCTGCACACTTAGCCGTTCAAAAATTCGTACAGTTCCGCCGGTCCCGTGCAAGTTTTTGTCCGTGCAAAGATTTGTCCGGACCCGTGTAAACGGGGCCTAAGTGAGATGATGAGCATCCCGCCCCTTTCATATGCAAGTGCCCCTGAGCACATAGCCATGCATATGAAAGGTTTCGCACAAAGACTCGTTTTGACACTGAGGCAAAAGGTATCTTGGAAATGGCCTATCAATAGAAACCTAAACATTAGTACATCATGCTTGTCAAAGATATCACTTTTCATTCCTCTCATAAAAAAATATTCCCTAATAGCCCTTTTCACGGTTAGCTTTTCTCATTTGCATTACAATAAAATCTAGCATGTATGTGAGGCAATTTCGGGCTATTTGTAGTTTTAGCCCGAAATTGCCTCGCATCCACGTTGGATTACATTGTAATGCAAATGAGAAAAACTAACCGTGAAAAGGGCTATTAAATACATACAAAATGTCCAGAAAAGTAGCAGCACTTACAACCATCCTCTCCACTCATTTATTTGACAGATAATTTCGTGCCAAAGTAGTTTTTTTCATTGAAAGGACAGTGAGGAAAAACATGTTGAGATCACAGTGACCTGAAATGCTTTTTTCCAGTCTTTAATGGTATTAAATCAGGTGTTACAATTTCAATTTTTCCTGTCTGTTCTTCAAAAGTCAATTTTTCTAGATTAGTAATAGTAATTGGACCGAGTAGCGTACAATTCAGGGAGTAATAGAGCGAGTAATTTCAAAATCGGACGAGCGCGAAGCGCGAGGCCGATTTGAAATTACGAGCACGATTAGTCCCTGAATTGTACGACACGAGGTCCAATTACTAATTAATCGTATCTATAACAAATTTCGGGGAAAAAATGTCTTCTGAGAACTTTCGAGAGAAAACGTCTGTAGCGCTTTTCCTAAGTTTTGAAAACTGTAGAAAACATTGCTAAGGAAGCCATTTAAGCGCGCGTAATTGGCGTGAAAATCACGTGGGTATCCAATTACAGGTGTCCGATTACGAAAAGTTCAAATCGGACAGCTGTAATTGGACACCCGCGTGATCGGGCGCCGGTTACGTGACAAATAGGCGCGCGGAGAACCAATCACGATCGAGAATTTTGTTATAGATACGATTACTCCCTAAATTGTGCTCCACTCGGTCCAATTACTATTACTTATCACTCAAAATAATATTCCTTGACCTTCGTCTTTCCTTAATTTGTTCCCTGACAACTTCCTAATAATATGTGGCAACCCTGGTGTTTTCAGTATATACTCTTCAACCCCTTATTGCATGTAAACAGCCACCCCTATTGGGGAGCCAGTAATTGAAGTCCTCTATTAAGCAGCCACTTTCTAATTCTCTGAGTGTGGCAGTTTTGTAGGGGTTGACCTGCATACACAAACATGTTTAGGAAAATGGCAGAGGGTAGAGGGTGGTAGATACTAGCAAGTCAACCTGTAAAATATCTCTAATTCTTAAGCCTGTAAACAACAGCATTTAAAGTTTAAATAGAGATAATACACCTCTGTCGGAATCCAGTTGTCACAAGGATTTTTTTTCGATTATGATAACTTTGTTGTTAATGAATCGCAGCTATTGCAGATAAAAATCTAACAATCAAGACTTATTGATCTCTTTATCTATTTTCTCAAAAACAAGAGGGCAGTTAGAGAAAGAACCCTTAAACCTGTATAAACCATGTGAAGGAGACCTTGTTATGTCTTGGCCTGAATGTCAGCTGCCTACCTTGGTTACTAACAAACAGACATCTGACTCAAACTGCTATTGACTAATACTGCTTAGTGAAATTAATTCCTGAAAATTGTATTGTGAATTTGAGGATGGACCACATGTATAATTTGTGGTTGAAAAGATCACACACTTCCACAGAGTTCAAACTTTCAAAAAATATATTTTTGAAAGTCTGAACGCTGCAGAAGTGGGCAACAATAATTGGATCTTGCACAGGAAAATGACCTTACTAAGCTCTTTAAAAACATACATATTAGATTACATATTACATACTTATGGGTCTATTACATGAAGCTTTGTTAACTGAATAAAAGGGTCTTCCCCCACTAACAAGTGCTTCTCCCTTCCCTTGCATTGTTGCTGTTTGAGAGACAACAAACAGGCCATCAAAAAATTACTTTTTGAATTCCCAAAAATTTTGACCAGCACATCAGGAATTATTTAGTTACACATTGCTACATGTAAACACCACTCTGCTTTTGAGCTTTGTCATGCTGTACCACATCTACTGTTACATAAGTGTAGATAAACTTCTGATATTCTGCATTTCCTTACTGTCACGTAAGGGAGCCATGGTGGCCTCATCATTAATGCAGTTGTTTCCAGATCAACCAGTCCAGGTTAGAGCACTAACCAGGGACATTGTGTTGTGTTCTTGAGCAAGACATCTAACCTTCAGTTTTTTTTTCTTTTTAATAGTAATAGTAATAGAACTAATAGCCAGTGGCTCTTCCGATTTAATAATTTACAAAAATTGGAAATGTAATTTTTTTTTTTTTAAATAACTTTATTACAATTACAGAATACATACATACAAAACTTACAATTTACAACACTTTACTAAATAATGAGTTTGTAACAAAAAGAAAGTTAACAACGTATTTTACATTACTCACTTACAGTACTGCACTTGCTACACTTGGCATTACTTACTAACAAAACCTTGCATAACCTCACTTACGCTTGTATTACTTACTTAACATACATTACATCTAACCTTCAGTACCTCTCGTCACTAAGGTCAAAGTGCTTCCCTCCACCCTGGTGTATAAATGGTTACAGTGAACAGTGAGTGAAGTTAATGTTGGGGTAACCATAAGATGGACTTACATCCAATCCAGTAGATGAAATACTCTAAGTCACTTCATGATACAGAAAACAGGATAGGCTCCCACCCCGGGCTCCCACCTGATGGGCCACTTGACTCGTATGCAGACTTGACCCCTAGTATGTCAAGTGACTGAGATAGTGTTTCATACCCTGTGAGACATAGTATCCCATTCTCTTTCTGCTTGTAGCAAGCTGACAGGGAACTTCTACTTGCAACTGTTTAATCATTTGATCAACCATAATCCCCAGCGAGGGATGAGTAAAGTAAAATACTCACTGGTATTTGACAAGTTCTAACCAATGTAGAACTTACCTGGGTGACTGATATGATTCAAACTGCTGTTTCTTTATGACCGTCAACAATATCTGCATCCTGTGATCAAAAATTGCAATCAGCAAAGCTGAACTGACATGGGTTGGCCATATATGCATCAAACATTTAAAGCTTGGTCAGGTGAATAACTTGGGTTTTCTTTCATCTCTCACTGCTCACACAGTTCTAACAATAGGGCAACAGCAAGAAACTGGGAAACCAACACACTTGTCTCTGTTTGATCAGAACTCTTTGCAAGCACAAGGTACAGTATGTTGCTTTTCATCATGAATATCACATCAATCCTGGTCCAGTTTTTCTTCAGAGACTGCCATTGCTTTTCTTTGAAAAAGCTGTACAGAGAAGCAAGAAAGGGTAGGAGATTGAAAACAGTATGGCAAATGTACAAATGACATGAATCATAGAAGTTATGTAGGCCTGTTAAACCCAATTTTACACTCAGTCATATGCCTTTTTTTTCTACAGGCCAAGGGGGTTCATTAAGGCCGGGCACCAGACAAATATTGACCAGCTGTGAACAAGACTTAGCCATGAATTTGCCTGGCTGTTTTCGTCTTCTCTTCTTACTTTCTTTCATAAGAAAAACTAAAAATGCCTGGCTGAAAAACCCTACTGACCTCCTGCACAAAACCTTAATGAAACCCCTGCAGGCCCTGCTCTAATTCATGGGAGATATGCTAGTACTGGATACCAGTGCTCCCACAGTCCCACACTCCTGAAGTCGAGCAGTAATTCAAGTTTTCCTTCATGCACCAAGCTTAACCCTTTAAATTTTTCTTTTAAATCATCGTTCGCCGGTGAATGATGACTTTATAAGCATGTTGTGGAAAAATAAAATACATTTTCAAGTTGATCACACAGTCTCGACTATGACAAGACCTTGCCTTTTTAGTAGAGCATAATTAAGAAAGAGACCATTAAAAAATATGTCAACTCTATCTCCAACAAGTTTGCGATCTTGCACATTGCAAAATATGCTAATAAAGCTTATAAAATCCGTCAACTTCAAAGAAGCACATATTGAAAACCATTTAATCCATTTAACTGAAACTTTTGCAGGCAAGTTGTTACAGATCGTTGTTTCAGCTGTGAGTCCTAAACAGGTCCTAGCTCGTACTCTCTTGATTTAATTAACAAAAATAATTAAATTTTCTAGGTTAAATGTAACCAAAAAGGCACATTTATGATGTCACAAATCCACAAGGGGTTCTTCTGTCAATCAAAAGCAGATGTGAAATGCAAACAACATTTGGTACTCTTAAAAACCAGATATAGTTTGCCAAGCTTTCTTTTATTTTGTCTGCTTCCATACCAGTGACAACTTGCCACTGTAGGAAAGCCCTCAAAAAAAAAAAAAGAAATGTTAAAGGGTTAAAGAAAGACAAATATTTGTATCTTTTATGACTTTTATATTCAGTTTCTATGTTAATTTGGTGACTGCAGGACTGGAGGAAACACGGGAGAGCAGAACATTATCTCTTTTTTCGATAAAATGATATTAAACTATTAAAAAATTCATTGAGAAATTCAATTTTTTGTAGCTGTAATTCTCGTTTAATACAGGAACTTTCGATTAGCGCCCGGCCTTACTGTTAATTACCAGTGGATTGGAGCTTTCAAATACTCACGCATAGAAGAACTTGAGTTATGTGTATAGTTGTGTGTCATCGTTATCAACCTGTCCAACTTGAA
>JAHPZR010001990.1:0-26896 GCA_019787425.1 Platygyra sinensis
TGGGACAACGGACACACCTTAAACTTGGAGAACTGTCTTCTTTACTTATCGTCTACAATATCACAATTTTTTGACTTCATCCAATGCATGGTTTTTTTATTTTACTTTTTATTGCGTGACAAAGTACACGCTCTATAGAAAATGAAGGAATACGACAGTCTTCCTGCCGCAAGAACGTCTGGTAACACACTCTTTACCCTCTGTTTGGTAAGATCAGCTGGAGATCACGTGAGAATTACTTTGTAGGGCGAAAACACACATAAACGTACGTAAAAAAAGGCAGCGCAGCAAAATGATTTTACGCAACAGTGGAAACTGTTTACGTGCGTGTTTTTTACGCACGTAAAAAGCACGTAAAATTTTACGCGACAGTGGAAATCCACCTTTACACGAGTACAACCTTCTTCCGTTAAGTTCCCTTTCGTACTGCTTGCCAGCCATAATAATAATAAAATCAACTGAAACTTGAAATCTTCCAGTTCCACTAAGTATCAAACTCATAGTTTCCACGATATGTTGTCATCAAGTAACAGTTATTATTCTTTAAAGTAAGCCTTATATTTTTCCCGCCATTCCTAAGGCAAATTTTTGGCGCCTTGTTGACCCGGGGTTTAATCGAGGCCCAGTGCAAAATACGTAAATGTAATGCTGTTAAATATTTAAATAACTTACCAAATTTTTGAATTATCCTGGCCCTTGGTTTCCTCGTCAAACGTCTCCTATAACAAACAGAGGCAATTGAGAAAAAAACATAGTCAATCCCTCACAGGAAATCGTAAAACTTCTAGCAGTCAAAGTAAGCTCGTTATTTATTGAAAGCAACTTGGATCGCAAATGCCGTCAAAACTGAAAACTGACATGCACAATGCATTCGCAGAACTAACATTACAGTGACAACTTTTGGCAAGAAAAGACTTCTACTGAGAAAAATTGATTCAATCTGGTGTTTTTTAAAAGCTTGGGACTGTTTTACAATTAAAAAATGTCAGTATCACTGCACCACGTGGCGGTTTAAGAATCTGACTGACTCGGCCAAGCACCGACTCGTCAGTAGCTGTCAGTGTTTCATTGAGCTACGCCACAATCACAGCTAGTAAAGCTACAATGTCAAAGAACCTCGTGCAGCGGGTGCCAGAAAGTTGCAGTTGATATCAACGAACACTTCTAACTAGACCTCGAGGACCTTCGAATTCTTTCCTTTTAATTTATACAGCGCTGGAGCAGCAAAACATGATTGAAAGGCACAAGAGTGATTTGCATAGCTTTAGCAAAAGGAGGGCATCTTGCAGTCTAATTCACACAAGGCCGCCATAAAAGAAGAATATAAAACTTGTCGTTTGACTACTTACGTTTATATGTTGTGTCCGCTTTTCCAAACCAGAGATGCTACAATCTCACGCGCGAGCTACTGTGACGTTAGCTACAAGATCAGTTTACACTGAACATAGCCCATTCTTTGTTTCAAAAAGCGCTAAACAGATTTATTTTATTTCCTGACGATCACAGCTCTATTGCAGCACCCATCCAAAAACGGCTTTTTTAGAAGCCAGAAAATTTAAAAAAGTAAATGACCAACTAGATACTAGATAAGCTCCGTCGTCAATAAATTAAATGACGAGAAATATTAAAATATGTTTTGTGTAATTTTGTTTCATAATTCCCACAATGTTCAGAATGTTGTCTTTCTTGCTTGTTTCGAGTACGCACAGTGACCAAGCGGACAGTCAGACCACATAACCTTTGTTCAAGTGAATTTATTCACCGTACACAATGGAATACAATCCAAACGGGAGATAGGAGAATTTCACAAATACCAACAAAAAACACAACTTAGGCGATAACTCGAGAAAACGATAATTAAAAAAACGCGACAGTCTAGAAAACTTGAATGTTTAAGACGGACGTAAGTGACTTTTTCGGGTGAAATTTTTTTCCTTCAAAAGTACCTGAATTTAGTAGTAAAACATTCTCCTGTATTATTTTTGGCTGGTTTGCACTTTGTTTCTGAGAAAAACGTTACACGTTCAAAAACTCAAACTTCACTTTAAAAAAAACTTGAAAAGTTTATTGACGACGACATTAGATAAGTGGGTGAATCATTCGAAACATGCGGAACTTTGTTAATCCCGGGTATTAATAGAAGGTGTATTTCGATTTTAGCAGCATCTATAGAACGGGCTATTTAAATGTTTTGATTTCAAAAAGAAGAGGAGAAATTAACAGGAGAAAAAGGGGCTGATGCTGTGTCAAACCGGTTAACTTTCGTGACACGCAGCGCTTTGTGCTACGGAGACAACATGTCTGAAGAATGTTAATTTCATAAATAAAATACTTGTATCAGTTCAAACAAGTAGCGGTCGCTGAATTCGCTTTTTGAAAACGCTACACACTCAAACTTCACTTTAAAAAAAAACTTGAAAAGTTCATCGACGACGGCATCAATAAATGGGCGAATCTTCCTGCGGAAAGTTAATCGAATGCGTATTTCGTTGCGAACTCAAGCCGTTTAATTTAGCTCTAGAGCAGCATCGATAGAACGGGCTATTTTAATGTTTAGGTTTCAAGAAGAGCAGAAATTAACAGGGAAAAGAGGGACTGACGTCGTAGCGCTTTCACCGCTTGGGCTAAAAATGTATAAGCCAGCGTCGAACCAGCGGATTACATTGACAAAGTTTCAGCGATCCAACAACTTATCGGTTGAGCTACGAATGTTAATATGCCAAACCCGGTGAAATTTTGTGTATCTATAAGCTGAAGAATTTGTCTGCGTGGCATGCCTGTGTGTTTTCACGTCATTCAGCGAAGTGATCGTAAAATCGATGATCATGATGACGAACAGGAGAAACAATTTGCAGAAGATTGTTTCAATTAACAAAAAAAACCGTCCAGTACGGGTTGTCAAGTAAACAGGAAAAATGTCGAAGCCAGCGTTTGAAGCAGCGGATCTGACTAGCATTGTTCGGCGGCTTAAATCTACAAATAGGTCTTTCCTGTTAACAAAAAGATAATAAAAAGAAGAGTAAAAAAAAAAAAGAAAGCAAAAAAAAAAAAAAAAATTCATGATTTGAAACGACACCCTAAGTGAAGACTCCCTCACCAATTGAATTTTACTACCAAGTGTCTCAACACTTTTGTCACCCATTGTAGCTACAACATAGCCTCTTGGGGTTTTATTGAGGCTTGTGCCACTTGTAGTCCAATAAATACATTATCATACTATGATATTCAAGATCAAAAGTCTTGTTCACAGCAATCAGCAAATTTGGGTTGTGCATTATTTTTGTCAACGATTTGTGCGAATGGTTGGCAAAAATGCTTGATGGTAAGTTCCGTTCAGATTGGCCACATATCATTAACTCAAAAAACTCTCAACATTTAACAAAAGATGGCGGTGAAGAATTTTCACAACAAAGACATTAGGTTGGCTGACAGTTCATTAACAGTACATTGTAAATAAGTCACTTTATTTAAGTGTCAGTCCTGATTTCTGGTGGTGGAAATTTTTCAAAACAGCATTTCAGTGTGTATTAGTCCAGGTTGTAGTGGTATTATATGTACCAATATGTTTTATATTTCAATGAAAAAGACACAGTCATAATGACTATGTCAATATCCAAGGTGCGTTGGTTGAAGCTATGACAGTGAGCTACAACTCTCGTCTAAATTCCCTCGTCATATTACACCTGTGCGCAAAAACAAATGAACCAAAAAACATACACTTGAAAATTGCTATCGTGCGCTCACTGGAGGCCTCACAGTTTGATTGATTGACTGACAATAAACATACAAGGTGATTCCACAATAAGAACAACAAGGCCTAGAAAAACGAAAAAACTACACTAGGACAGAACCAACGAGCATCCACAGGTTGAAATAACCTCACCGCGCTCGTTGTGGTAACAGAGAGGAAAAAAACCCCAGCCCCATGGATGGGCGTATGGAAAACACACGGAAATCCAGAATCCGGAATCCGGAATCCGGAATCCAGAACAGGAACCAGACAAATAAATGAATGCTTCAAGTTGGGAAGTGTGATTCGCATCAATACTTCTCCTCCCTTCTCTACATTCCTCGCAAGATGGATGATGATAGGCGGAGCCCTTTTAAGAAAAGGTACGAGCTAAACTGAGTTTAGAATGATGCTCTTATTATATAAAACATATTTGCCTTTGTTTGTAGATCAAGACAAACCACTGCCGAATTGGTTGAAATGTGAGCAGGTGTTAAAAATTTCTGGCTGCCAGGTATATACAGTACCGCTCAAAGGTAAGTTACCACCTCTCATCTCGTTTCTCGAGAGAATGGTCTCGTTTCTCTCGAGACGTTTCTCGTTTCTCTCGAGTCGTTTCTCGTTTCTCTCGAGAATCACTGAAGCATTTAGTATGGAATATATTACGCGTAAGAAACTGGTTATGTGTATAAACGTTTGTTGCTCTGCAGTTCACTGGCAAATCGATGGGACCGAGTAACGGAAGATACATGTATGCATTGTTCGTTCGCTCGATTCATATCGAACAAACATCAAACATACGCAGTGATAATTACTACGCAATGAATTTGCGTCGCAGAACACGATTGTTTTTAACACCAATTTGCGAAGGAAAAGAAAAAGTTCATAGAAGTAGCCAAGTAAGGTTTAAAATCTCCATAAACTACAAGAAGAGTTACATGCCTTCTAATTCATGCGATCACGCGTGGGTTGAAAGAGTTGATTTTGCGAATCTTGCTCAGTGCGAATCCATAATTTTGCAACCTCGATACTGTAGCTATTTTCATTATCTCGGAATGTAGTTGCCTACATTTATGCACTCTGCAATAACCGCTATAAACACAAACATTTAATTTTGTGCAGAAGAAAAGTTTTCTGGCTTTCGGCCGTCTATTGCATAAAAACGTCACAGAAATTGTGGGAAAAACGAAATCTCCGGTTCTATATGGTCCAAATCGTTCATTCAAATGCCAAAATACTAGACCTTTGTAGACAAGAGTTTTTATCAAGGTTTCCGAGATGCACCGTTTGCATTAGTTTTCATTTTTTCTGCCAGGGAAAGTTTTGTCTGACGGCACGCACTGACGAGTCGCTAAGCTTAATGAACTTTATTCTTCTCCGAAGCGTCAACGCAAACACTAAAAATTTCCCCGCTTCTATTAAACAAAAATCATTCATCCTAACGCTGAAATGCTATATCATTGAAGACAGGAATTTCTAATAAGGTTTATGTGATGCAGCGACTGTACTAAGTCAAAGTTTTTGCAAGGGATTGTTCTGTCTAGCGGCACGTGTTGATGAGTCGATTTTGCAATTCGCGGCGAATGAATTTTTGTTTTGCAAAGCGTCGCGGCAAATACATCACTGGTTCTATTTGCCATAAAGCTTGTGTTCTTAAGTGTACGCAAGTATATGTTACTAAACTGATGAAAATGATTATAACCCAACAAAAAGCCAAAGGCCTTATCTCTGTTTCAATCTGTAAAGTTATTTTGAGCCACTATTCACACGTTGCTTAGCACGTGAACAAAATCTTCCCAGTGTCAGCGATAAAATCTATCATTCGCGAACGAAAATTTTCGCCAAGGATGACTAAACATGGTTTAGACTTTTTATGGCTTACACTTAAAACTTAATATTAATCATATCATTAAGAAACTTCCCAAGACCTCTGTGTAATGGTAGCCATATACATTGAAAGGTCAACGATTTATTTGTGTGAGAATCGACGTCTTCGGCTGTATTTGTTTACATTTTCACGGAAATAAGTAATTTGTAGAAACATGTAAACAGCAGCTCACGCCGATCAAATAATTCAAATTCAAGTAAATTTTCATCACATCCGTTCATTACTTTTGGCTGTTCAAGCGGCTACCATCATCCGATCGAAAGGTCGTTCGCCCTTCTGAATTTACAGAGTACATTTCACAAGTTGGATCGGTCCAACTTCAAAATAAGCTCGGCTCATGAAAAGTTTGATGTATGAATTGAGCTTTAGAGTTTAGATTGTCAAGAGTGACGAATTTGTCGCTTTAATCATAGTTACTACGGCTTAACTATTTCTTACGGTTAGTGCAGGCGCTGGAGAAATTTGACCGTTCCTGGCGCCTTTGCGTCACGTTTTGATACAATTCTTCGCGTGCTAAGATGTCAGTGCAAAGAAGTTCTTTCGGTTTTAACTTCTAACCGCAAAGAAGTTTTATCCTTTTTAACTTCCTACTGCAAAGAAGTTCTTGTGCCTCTGTACAGTGTACATGTAGGATCCAAGAGCAAGCGACCGCAAGAAGCCACAAGAAGTTGTCGGCTTGCAGACGAAAAACGCTCTTTTTATACACACATGGCTGTACACACGCATCGCTGATGAGAATGAAAATCATGCTTACCGCACAAATCGGTATGATAATACACAAAACTGGTTTGAATATCGACGAAAGCGAAGTATTGGTACTTCCAGTGCACTCGCGAGAAACGAGACACGTCTCGTTTCAAACGAGACTCATCTCGTTTCTCTCGAGACGAGTCTCGAGAGAAACGAGACGGTGGTAACTTACCTTTGAGCGGTACTGTAGTTTTTGAAAAATCGTGACCCTGTGTTACACAAAGTTTGTACAATTAGTGCAAAATCAAAATGTTAACATTGTAAAAACCCACTTAGTGTTTCCAACCATAGATGGAAATGCTGAAACACACTGGCGAGGTTGCAATGATTGTTTTAGTGGATGTTGAATGTATTGATTATTCGTGAAGTTTTGACTTTCGGGTAAGTTTTTTGAACAACCATGCCCATGAGTCGAGGTTCTTTAATATAATAAATTATGCCGAAGTTAAGAGAATTCGTGGACAACAAAAGCAAAACATCATTTAGAATTGCTTCGCATTTCTGTACAAATATCGAATACTCTTACAGGGTTCAACTTCAATTTTTGTACACGGTTGACAATGGAGTCAGAGTACAAATTTTTTCAAAATGTCGAAACATCGGGATTTTCTATTATGTCCAAACTCGAAAATTTCCTCTACCACAAAGCCAAAATTATAAACTGCTTGATATTTCTTAATAAATATCTACAGTTTTAAGAAAGATTTGAAGATGCTAGTGGAAAAACCTCCTAAGTGACTATTTAGGTTAAATTTTTTTTTTCGTCAAAAGTGCCCGATTTTTTGCATATGGCCTTGGATTTACTTACTTAACAATGCGTTGCTGTTTTTTTCGCCAATTTGCTTTTCGTTTTCGAGAAAAACGAGGCCAAAATATCGAAGAATCGTTGAATGGTGTGCAATGAAGCGAAACAAAGGAAATGATTATTTCAATTTGCACGCGACAATCGGTACGTGTTACGTGGCGCAGCTGATTAGAGCGCGTGTTTGTGAGGGAGTCTTCACTTAGGGTGTCGTTTCAAATCCTGAATTTTTTTTTTTTTTTTTTGCTTTCTTTTTTTTTTTTACTCTTCTTTTTATTATCTTTTTGTTAACAGGAAAGACCTATTTGTAGATTTAAGCCGCCGAACAATGCTAGTCAGATCCGCTGCTTCAAACGCTGGCTTCGACATTTTTCCTGTTTACTTGACAACCCGTACTGGACGGTTTTTTTTGTTAATTGAAACAATCTTCTGCAAATTGTTTCTCCTGTTCGTCATCATGATCATCGATTTTACGATCACTTCGCTGAATGACGTGAAAACACACAGCCATGCCACGCAGACAAATTCTTCAGCTTATAGATACACAAAATTTCACCGGGTTTGGCATATTAACATTCGTAGCTCAACCGATAAGTTGTTGGATCGCTGAAACTTTGTCAATGTAATCCGCTGGTTCGACGCTGGCTTATACATTTTTAGCCCAAGCGGTGAAAGCGCTACGACGTCAGTCCCTCTTTTCCCTGTTAATTTCTGCTCTTCTTGAAACCTAAACATTAAAATAGCCCGTTCTATCGATGCTGCTCTAGAGCTAAATTAAACGGCTTGAGTTCGCAACGAAATACGCATTCGATTAACTTTCCGCAGGAAGATTCGCCCATTTATTGATGCCGTCGTCGATGAACTTTTCAAGTTTTTTTTTAAAGTGAAGTTTGAGTGTGTAGCGTTTTCAAAAAGCGAATTCAGCGACCGCTACTTGTTTGAACTGATACAAGTATTTTATTTATGAAATTAACATTCTTCAGACACGTTGTCTCCGTAGCACAAAGCGCTGCGTGTCACGAAAGTTAACCGGTTTGACACAGCATCAGCCCCTTTTTCTCCTGTTAATTTCTCCTCTTCTTTTTGAAATCAAAACATTTAAATAGCCCGTTCTATAGATGCTGCTAAAATCGAAATACACCTTCTATTAATACCCGGGATTAACAAAGTTCCGCGTGTTTCGAATGATTCACCCACTTATCTAATGTCGTCGTCAATAAACTTTTCAAGTTTTTTTTTAAAGTGAAGTTTGAGTTTTTGAACGTGTAACGTTTTTCTCAGAAACAAAGTGCAAACCAGCCAAAAATAATACAGGAGAATGTTTTACTACTAAATTCAGGTACTTTTGAAGGAAAAAAATTTCACCCGAAAAAGTCACTTACGTCCGTCTTAAACATTCAAGTTTTCTAGACTGTCGCGTTTTTTTAATTATCGTTTTCTCGAGTTATCGCCTAAGTTGTGTTTTTTGTTGGTATTTGTGAAATTCTCCTATCTCCCGTTTGGATTGTATTCCATTGTGTACGGTGAATAAATTCACTTGAACAAAGGTTATGTGGTCTGACTGTCCGCTTGGTCACTGTGCGTACTCGAAACAAGCAAGAAAGACAACATTCTGAACATTGTGGGAATTATGAAACAAAATTACACAAAACATATTTTAATATTTCTCGTCATTTAATTTATTGACGACGGAGCTTATCTAGTATCTAGTTGGTCATTTACTTTTTTAAATTTTCTGGCTTCTAAAAAAGCCGTTTTTGGATGGGTGCTGCAATAGAGCTGTGATCGTCAGGAAATAAAATAAATCTGTTTAGCGCTTTTTGAAACAAAGAATGGGCTATGTTCAGTGTAAACTGATCTTGTAGCTAACGTCACAGTAGCTCGCGCGTGAGATTGTAGCATCTCTGGTTTGGAAAAGCGGACACAACATATAAACGTAAGTAGTCAAACGACAAGTTTTATATTCTTCTTTTATGGCAGCCTTGTGTGAATTAGACTGCAAGATGCCCTCCTTTTGCTAAAGCTATGCAAATCACTCTTGTGCCTTTCAATCATGTTTTGCTGCTCCAGCGCTGTATAAATTAAAAGGAAAGAATTCGAAGGTCCTCGAGGTCTAGTTAGAAGTGTTCGTTGATATCAACTGCAACTTTCTGGCACCCGCTGCACGAGGTTCTTTGACATTGTAGCTTTACTAGCTGTGATTGTGGCGTAGCTCAATGAAACACTGACAGCTACTGACGAGTCGGTGCTTGGCCGAGTCAGTCAGATTCTTAAACCGCCACGTGGTGCAGTGATACTGACATTTTTTAATTGTAAAACAGTCCCAAGCTTTTAAAAAACACCAGATTGAATCAATTTTTCTCAGTAGAAGTCTTTTCTTGCCAAAAGTTGTCACTGTAATGTTAGTTCTGCGAATGCATTGTGCATGTCAGTTTTCAGTTTTGACGGCATTTGCGATCCAAGTTGCTTTCAATAAATAACGAGCTTACTTTGACTGCTAGAAGTTTTACGATTTCCTGTGAGGGATTGACTATGTTTTTTTCTCAATTGCCTCTGTTTGTTATAGGAGACGTTTGACGAGGAAACCAAGGGCCAGGATAATTCAAAAATTTGGTAAGTTATTTAAATATTTAACAGCATTACAATTTACCGTATTTTTGCACTGGGCCTCGATTAAACCCCGGGTCAACAAGGCGCCAAAAATTTGCCTTAGGAATGGCGGGAAAAATATAAGGCTTACTTTAAAGAATAATAACTGTTACTTGATGACAACATATCGTGGAAACTATGAGTTTGATACTTAGTGGAACTGGAAGATTTCAAGTTTCAGTTGATTTTATTATTATTATGGCTGGCAAGCAGTACGAAAGGGAACTTAACGGAAGAAGGTTGTACTCGTGTAAAGGTGGATTTCCACTGTCGCGTAAAATTTTACGTGCTTTTTACGTGCGTAAAAAACACGCACGTAAACAGTTTCCACTGTTGCGTAAAATCATTTTGCTGCGCTGCCTTTTTTTACGTACGTTTATGTGTGTTTTCGCCCTACAAAGTAATTCTCACGTGATCTCCAGCTGATCTTACCAAACAGAGGGTAAAGAGTGTGTTACCAGACGTTCTTGCGGCAGGAAGACTGTCGTATTCCTTCATTTTCTATAGAGCGTGTACTTTGTCACGCAATAAAAAGTAAAATAAAAAAACCATGCATTGGATGAAGTCAAAAAATTGTGATATTGCAGACGATAAGTAAAGAAGACAGTTCTCCAAGTTTAAGGTGTGTCCGTTGTCCCAAAGTTGAGATATTCGTCGAAATGTTCCGCACAAAATTACACAGCCTAGTATGGAGCCGCCATGTTGGAGGACCTCTTTAGTCCTCCAACATGTCGGCCAGTGAATAGTGTAAGCATCTGGAACTTACTTTGGATATCTAATCTACTGATTATGATCATTCAATGAACTGAGTGTGATTTAGTTCGATTGGGTTCGATTGACTATGCCGGGTAATTTTGCGACAGAGAAATGAGAAAATGATATTTTTTTAGCTCAAACGTACACTTAACACGCAATTTTTACGACAGTAAGACTCTTTCGCAAAAATTCTCAGACTTTTGAAACATACTTAAACAATAAGTCAAATCGCTTGCATTGGTTACCCATGTGAAGATCATCAATCTTTGAAAAACAAGATTCTTTAAAACTGAACTTAAATTTTTTCCTACAGACTAAAGGCCAACAGAGAAAAAAAGAAGAAAAAAAATCGTGAAGAAATTAAAAAAAAAGAAATGAAGATAGAAAAAAGAAGAAAGAAGCAAGCAAGGAAAAAAAAACAAGAAAAAACAAACAAGAAAGAAAAAAGAAGAAAGAAAAAAAGGAGACAGAAGCAAGAAAGAAAACAAGAAAATACAAAGAAGAAAGAAAAAAGAAGAAAGAATGTATATAGTTTTTTATTTTGTCCCTGCCATAGTTATTTTTATAGTATCTTTAATTATTTTGATTTATTGCAAATATAGATGTATACGGGAAAGTGGCAGAGAGGCGGCACCCCCGGATCAGGCTGTAGTGCCGGCATTTGTAGTCCCGGCGGGGGTACCCGAATGGGTAACCACGCCGAGGCTACTGTGCATGCACTATTATTTTAGTAGCCAGTTTACCCTGGTCCGGGAGACCGCCCAACGCTACTTTCCCCGCCCTCAGCTAGCAGGCTCAACTGAAACAGTTGAGTTGGGCGTTTTCTAGCTGAGGGTTTTTAATGTATTTTATTTAATTTGGTGTCTGTTTGTCTCTGTCTGTCTGTCTGTCTGTCTGTATCACTGCATGTGTGACCGTCTGTTGGTTTGTATGTATAGTGTCTGTCTGTGTAACTGTGTTATTTTGGCTCTCTTCCCGAACGTTGTTGAAATTTTTTGTTACCTAAATAAAGAAAATAACTTGAAGTTTTTTTTTCAAATTGTTTTAAAATATCTATTGGTCTTTTTTCTGTTAATTTGTAATAAACTTGTGATTTTCTTGTAAAAACCATTATATCAGAAGGAATATATATTTTTTTATTTTCAAACTTTTTCGTCACTGTTAAAAAATACTATACTTAAGTCAAATGTCGTCTTCATTTTTCATTATTTTAGTGGTTTTTTATTAAATGTAAATAGTTAAATTGCATGTTCCTTCTTTACTTGGTTGTGTTGCAAAATAAAAACAAACATTATCGGTCAATGTTTAACAATCTTGATTATTCTGTTTTAAGAAACAGGACAGTGGAGGGGAACGCGCGGGGGCCCGAGGATACATAAGGATATTTAACAAATAAAGAAGCCTAAGCCGTGTATTACACTGTGATAAAACACGACGGACATTTGAGAACACGAGGGAAATGTAGAAAACACGAGCCGCAGGCGTAAAACAATAAAACACGGTTTTTCTATGCTTATACTCTGATAAAACATAGATTTTCAACCAATCCGAGCGCACGCTGGGTCCTATCTATATTTTAAATGACTATAATATAATTTTGTATTGGCTCCACCAGCTAGCGGCTAATGTGAAGTTCGTTGGTTCAAATACCAGGGGACTTGCCATAGGGGAGATGTTGAAATTTCGAATTTATAGAGAGGAATAACCGAACAAGAAATAGTTAGTTTTTCTTCTTATTGGAACTGAGTCTAAATATTATTTTGAAATAGTTTCCTGAATTGTATACATTGGTTAAGCTCAGCCTCAATGTTCTTATAAAAAGTTATTCATAAAAAAGAGTTTATTGCTTCGAAGTTTAGACTATGCTCTTGTGCTAGCTTGTGTACAGTCTATCCTCATGCTAACCAGACATGTGAATGTATACCGAAGACTATCATACCTCGGCTAGTCTTGTATCGGTTTGAACAACTAGCTCGAACTAGCGGTCGCTGCTTTTATTTCATTTACCAGCTCGGATCGAAATCCATCAATCACAGCCCGCTAAAGAAGGTCGAAAGGTCACACTAGTGGCTGTGATTGGTGGATTTCGATCCGATCTGTCGATAACACGCAAGACTGACGGAAATTTCGGAAACGTTTCCGCGAGTGTTTTGTTTTCCAAAGTCGCATATCAACGAAAACGGTGGTAATTCGCCTTTTTGAAAACGCTACTGGCTCAAAAATTAAAAAACCTTGAAAAGTTTATTGACGAGGACATAGATAAGTGGGCGAATCACTCGATACACGCGGAACTTTATTAATCCCGGGTATCAATCGAAGGTGTATTTCGATGCAAACTTAACGGATTATTTTAGCCCTAGCAGCATCGATAGTACGGGCTATTTTAATGTTTTGATTTCAAAAAGAAGAGGAGAAATTAACAGGAGAAAAAGGGGCTGATGTTGTGTCAAACCGGTTAACTTTCGTGATGCGCAGCGCTTTGTGCTACGGAGACAACGTGTCTGAAGAATGTTAATTTCATAAATAAAATACTTGTATCGGTTCAAACAAGTAGCGGTCGCTGAATTCGCTTTTTGAAAACGCTACACACTCAAACTTCACTTTAAAAAAAAACTTGAAAAGTTCATCGACGACGGCATCGATAAATGGGCGAATCTTCCTGCGGAAAGTTAATCGAATGCGTATTTCGTTGCGAACTCAAGCCGTTTAATTTAGCTCTAGAGCAGCATCGATAGAACGGGCTATTTTAATGTTTAGGTTTCAAGAAGAGCAGAAATTAACAGGGAAAAGAGGGACTGACGTCGTAGCGCTTTCACCGCTTGGGCTAAAAATGTATAAGCCAGCGTCGAACCAGCGGATTTCATTGACAAAGTTTCACCGATCCAACGACTTATCGGTTGAGCTACGAATGTTAATATGCCAAACCCGGTGAAATTTTGTGTATCTATAAGCTGAAGAATTTGTCTGCGTGGCATGCCTGTGTGTTTTCACGTCATTCAGCGAAGTGATCGTAAAATCGATGATCATGATGACGAACAGGAGAAACAATTTGCAGAAGATTGTTTCAATTAACAAAAAAACCGTCCAGTACGGGTTGTCAAGTAAACAGGAAAAATGTCGAAGCCAGCGTTTGAAGCAGCGGATCTGACTAGCATTGTTCGGCGGCTTAAATCTACAAATAGGTCTTTCCTGTTAACAAAAAGATAATAAAAAGAAGAGTAAAAAAAAAAAGAAAGCAAAAAAAAAAAAAAATTCAGGATATGAACCGACACCCTACGAGAAGACTCCCTCACAAACACGCGCTCTAATCAGCTGCGCCACGTAACACGTACCGATTGTCGCGTGCAAATTGAAATAATCATTTCCTTTGTTTCGCTTCATTGCACACCATTCAACGATTCTTCGATATTTTGGCCTCGTTTTTCTCGAAAACGAAAAGCAAATTGGCGAAAAAAACAGCAACGCATTGTTAAGTAAGTAAATCCAAGGCCATATGCAAAAAATCGGGCACTTTTGACGAAAAAAAAATTTAACCTAAATAGTCACTTAGGAGGTTTTTCCACTAGCATCTTCATTTGATGAGTTTTTCCATCAAAATTCTAGAATAATTTTAGACTGCTGGGTATGTAGTATCATCTTAAAAACACTCCCCAGCTGCCGGGTATCTAGACACAATGTTTTATTTAACTTTTAGTTCTGAGCTCATGGGTCGTCAAGCTTGGTTCGTGAATTGGTTTTGTAGTTAATTTTTTTATATCAATACTAAAAAGAAACGATTATAATCGATCCAACATATTTTTAAAAGATTTGAGAATTTTTGACCCTTCGAAATTTTTTCCCGTTACTCGGTTTGTGGTTACTTTGTTACTCTGTGTAGTGATACCCATAACAAACTCTCCGGTCAATTCCCCGGTGGTTTGTCGCGACCTACAAACATAAAGGGCCGAACCCAGACACGACCGCTCTCATGTGGCTTTGATAGCTCAGTTGGTAGAGCATTGCACAGGTAACCCAAGGGCTGTGGGTTCGAATACCATTCAAAGCCTGAATTTTTTCTGGTCATTTTTCCAGTAGTGTTATGGCTGCTCAGTTTAACTGAAAAGAATAATAACTACAATGTTCTTTGTACCCGTAACTGTTCTTAAAAGGGCTCCACGTATTATCATCCATCTTGCCAGAAATGCAGAGAAGGGAGGAGGAGTATTGATGTCAATCACAGTTCGCAACTTAAAGCATTCATTTATTTTTCCGGATCCAGTTCCGGTTCTGGATTTCCTGGTTTTTCATACACCCCAAGTTGACTACTTGGTCAGCGGTTGCTAAAATCCAACCAATTTGTTACGTCAGTTCTGCTATCTTTGCTGACGGCATCACTTGCTTCGCAATGAATGAGTTAAAAAGGGAAAACATACTCTGTACAACCATTTTAATATACTACTTTTAAGCATTGCGTGGGTTTCACTAGCTAGTCCTTAAGAGTACAGAGTAAGAAGACCAGGTTAATGAAATGTTTCTTTCATTTCTTAAGGCACTAGAAGAAAGAAGTCATTTTAAGTCAAGTGCAGAGCAATGCATACCAAAGGCAGTAGAAAAAGTGAATTCATATGATTCCAACAGTTGAATAGTTGCCTTGACTGATAAACCAATCCAAAATTTAAATCTAAATTTCAAATGCTGTGACCATTTCGACGATTATAAATTTACAGTTATCTATAATAATTTTTCAAAACAAAGTTCATTATAAGCAGTTTACTTACGTGGAGCTGAGCTGATATGTCATTGATGCAAATGGTAGAGGTCTAGTGAATTGACTGCTTCCAGAACTCTCAAACGTTTTCTGCCAAGAAATATTGTAAGTGTTATTATTTTAAACAACAGACCTATTTCAAACTGGTCTATTAGTATGCAATGAGTGGTATTATAAACAACTCAATTTTTATCAAGAGATAAAATCCAAATTTTACTTCATACATCTTGAATCAGAGGATAGAAACTGCTCACATAAAAGAAGGCCAATGAGCAACGATTCAAAATTAAAACTTTATTAAAATTTTATAAAAATATTACAAGCACAGTTATGAACAATGGTTATACAACAACTCCTTTTCAAATTCTTCGAGATGTCAGACAAGGCGATCCGCTATCCCCATATTTATTCATAATCTGCTTGGAAATTTTAGCTATTAATATATGCCATAACAAAGAAATTCAGGGAATTGTGTTAGATAATAAAGAGATAAAATTAGAGGTCTTTGCAGATGATTTAACATCTTTTCTTAGAGACGGTGCCTTGCTCAATGCTCTGCTTGGTACTATCGAATGCTTCACCCCATAATTTATTCTGGCCTAAAAATTAATTACGATAAAACAGAGGTAATGCTATTGGGAAATCAAAAACTAAATCCAGCAACACTTGCAACCTGTTCTGGTAAAGACATAACTATTAAAAAGGCCATTAAAATATTAGGTGTTTATTTTATGCACAATCAGTTCCTTTGGAAAAAGCTAAATTTTGAAGAAACTTTAAAATCTATAAACGAGAAGCTGCGGTTTTGGAACTGGAGGAATCTAACAATTTTGGGACTAATTCAAATTGTGAAAACATTTGCTGTTCCAATTCTTAAGTATAGAGCCGGCTTAGTTTGTATGCATAAGGACATAATTATGGAAGCAAATAAAATCCTTTTCAATTTTATCGGGAAAGGAAAGGATATAGTAAAACGATCAACCCTCATAAGTGACATGGAAAAAGGAGGTGTAAGAGCACCACACTTAGAACTGGCCATTAAAACACAGCAAATGTTATGTTGTAAAAAAATTTGTCAATTCACAACAAAGCAGTTGGAAAACTATTCTCCTACATTATTTGAGACCAGTTGGAGGTAAATTGGTCTTAGGATGTGGATTCGATATAAAGAAACTTCCTATAAAACTACCTAGATTTTACGAGGAATGCTTTCAAATTTTTGCTGAACATTCTGCGGCAACAACTGTCAGTGTTCAATGCCTGAACAACAATACCAGAGCAAACACAATCGTTTGGAATAATAAACACATTTGTGTTGACAATAAATCAATTTTTCATCATTCCTTATTTCAATCAAAGGGCTCTTAGAGCCAGCTCATTCATGTAATGACTAATGTGCATTCTGCTGTTTGGTTATGAAATATTGCTACAGTTGAACCTGTGTGAAACAGCAGGAATGAAGTTTAAATAGTTAACAAATATAATTTCACGGAAGTGGAGGTAAATATCCACCACTTTCACCGACACTGAGGTGAATAATTGTTTTAGTATATACCACACAAGCTGAATAACTAATGGCCCAAAGAGTAACTTTATTAGTTAAAATATAGCGACAAAAGCCATTTTGTTTTTCTTCGGCTGCTCGGAGCTGAATAGTACTTGGCTAATCACCTCCAAGCTAGCCAATCAGTGTGCGCAAAAAGTACTATTCACTTGTGTGGTATATATTAAATATCATTAGTATATACCACACAAGGGAATAGTGCTTTTTGCGTGCACTGATTGGCTAGCTTGGAGGTGATTAATTAGCCAAGTACTATTTACTTCGGAGCAGCCGATCGGCTGCTCCAAAGTAAATAGTACTTGGCGAAGAAAAACAAAATAGCTTTTGTCGGTACATTGCCACAAATAAAGTTACTCTTCTGGCCGCTAGTTATTCAGCTTGTGTGGTATATACTAAAACAATTATTCACCTCAGTGTCGCTGAATAATTGTTAATTATTCTTGGGAAAATATCCATTCCTCATTGGGATTGGAAATCAGACAGTCCCCTTTGCTGCAGGGATAGGCATTATGTGGGATCACATATTGTTGATCCATTACCACGAACACCAAAACCGCACAAATCATCTCAGAACTAATTGCTGTTTACGTTAAGTTAGGGAAGATTAAAAGTCATCCTTTGGCACTAGGAGCTCTGGGTTAACAAATGTGAGCTATGATTGGTCGATGGTTACCTTTAATTTGGAAACCACTGATCAATCATAGTCCACATTTTGTATCTGAACCATCCCAGTAATGGTAAAGGTCTGCATATGAGCCAAGGGGCCTAAGAGGTCAGAGCTTATCCCAGTTTCTGTAGCATGAAGCAACTAGGAAATTTCTACTCTCCCCTGGATGAGATGCTAGACCATTGCAGGGTTATCCCGAGCGTTAAGTTCACCCGTGACAATTTATATACACCTGGGTGGAAGGAGGCACTGTGAGAGAAAAGTGTATTTCTCAAAAACACATCACAGTGTCCCTGGTCAGGGCTCGCACCCAGACTGCTTTACCCAGAGACAAGCACACTAACCATGAGGCCACTGTGCCTGCCACCAACCCAGGGCTGGCAGTCAGTCTCCCCAAAGTTCTGTCAAGGGCAATAGGTTGCTTAAGAGAAACAAAATATGAGGATGTCTAAAAATCTAATTTATGATGTTCGTGGTGAAATATTAAAGATATCTAGTAAAATGACTATTATGCTGCTAAATAATATGTAGATTTAGGCCAGCCTAAAAGTGTAGGTTGAGAAAATTGAAAAAAAAAATGAGTTAATTATTGACAAAACCAAATACAACAGAATTTCCATTCTTGTTCTATAACGGCTAACATTTGAGAAAACAACGGAAAATAAAAGCGAAGAACGCAGGTAAAAATCAATCTGAAAACAAGAAATCAATTAATTTAATTTCTACGCTGCGTGACGAAATATTCATACGGCGCTGCGAAACAAAAATGAAAGTTGTGAATAAAAAGACGACAAAAACAAGCCAATTACATTGAGATCAGTCGTATTTCAAGTGTGTTAAATTAGTAGCCATTCAGTTCTTTTCTTGGCAGTTTTGTAGTAGCTGAATAAGACTCCCAAAAATATTTGAACGAAGCGAATAATCTAAATAAACAAAGCGCCTGGAGGTCGCCATAAATTAAATATGCAGAAATCCAGCGTGCAAGTTACTGTTCACTTTAAAAACCTACGATTCCAAAATACAGGGAACCAAATGAAAGAAATGCAAAAGGAATTTCAATAGCAGTGAAGTTTCATCCAAGCTGAGGCGAAGAAACCTATTTAAAAGCGAAAAAATGTTGAAAATTTCGCAGACGTGTCGCACACACGTCGAGCAGTGTTCAAATTAATTCTTCACGCAAAAGCGAAACCTTTAGTTTTTGACGACCGCTTTTGGAGCCATTTTAACGCCTGTGGCTTTACCAATCGTTTCAAAAGTTTAAATCAACTTCGAAGTAATAATTTACATTATCATTGTTGTTTCTAAAGTCCGAGAAGCTGCTTTAAATCTGTGATTTGTCGTCAAAACTTTATACTTGTAAGGCGCTCTGCGATCTTCATGTTTTCGCAATGGTTGTAGGAAGAAAAGGTATAAATCGTATACTCACCAGTAGGAACACAAACAAGTTCCTTCAACAATATGGCTGCCTCGAAGATCTAACACTTGCACGTGGTAGCGTGTGCAAAAAATCCCATTTAGAGTCCCCTAGGCGCAAACATCTCGGCTTCTCAACCATATTGCGATTTCCAGATGTTGCAAAATTCTGACTTGTGGTTTAAATTTATAACGACATGCAAACATTCTTTAATGTTGATCTTTGCATTTACTTATTCGGCTTATTGCAGCGGCATGGGCACCATCGAAGTTTTTTTTGGCACTTTTGTTAAGCCGAAGCAGGGAGGGGTGGTGAGGAAACTTTCACTTCCGGCGACGGTCCACGGCCACAATTTCCGTCGACAAATTTCTGTCCACAAATTTCCGTCTACGGACAACTTCCGGCGACATTTGCCCACGATACTCATTCATTGCTTCCGCTGCATGCGCATGAATGAGCTAAAAAGGAATCATTACACTAAAAGATCTGGAAAGCGAAAGCAATGACTTAATTGTTAAGCAGTCCTCAAGCAACTCACATTTTACACCTATAGAGGTGTTTCTATTTGTGCAAGTTACATGTATCGATGCGCTACCTCTGCAATGGCGGAATTCTTTGGCATTACGTGGGCAAGAAAGCGATAAAACTTTTGTCCTGAAAGATTAAATTAAGCTACATTTAAAGGATCAGGAAGTATTAATAGACAAAGCTGAATCAAAAGATATTTATGGAGAAATACGATCCAAGTATGAAACCACCCCAACTGTGCAAGTGGAAATAATTATACGGAGCAATATTCCAGTGTGTGTTTAGAATGGAAAGAAATATATAATTAACCCTTTAAAGTACTTAACAACACAAAAGGGAGGAAATTTCAGTGTAAAATTCTCCCCAGGGGGGAGGGGGGTTACTCCCATGAATTTTGGATAGGGGTGTGCTGCGAAGGTTCTTAAACCCTAACCCTATTTAAGGACTAAGAAAGTGAAAATTGATACCCTTTTTAAGGCCCAGACATGAAAAATGACACCCTATTTTAAGGCTATTAAACCTCTGTTGCAAAATCATTTTGTTAATACTTAAAAGGATACATCAAGATTAAAAAAAAAAACATTCCTATAGATGGGCATTTTCACACTCCAGTATTAGATAGTACAATTTAGCTACCCTATCTAAGGACCACACCAGGAACACAGTTACAAAAGGGTCAAAAAAGATACCCTATTTAAGGACCTCTATAGCCCATATATATATATATTATTATATGGGAGTACCCCCCCACCCCCCCGGGAAAATTCTTAATAGATACTTAACAACAAATGCTTTTCTACACAAAATTGGTTTGATAGCTTCATCACCATTATGTTCATTTTGTGGTGCAGAGAGTGAGTCTCTAGAGCATTTATTGATCATATGCCCATTCCCTAATAATTTTTCGCTGGACTTTGTTCATTGGTTTAGGAATGAAAACATACTTTTAGATGGACTTTCTAATAATTATTGGTAAACTCTTTGGGATTTGGAATAGGGAAGACAATTTCTTGTTGCTCAATCACCTTTTAATTGTAGCAAAAAAACAAATAAAATTATGTCTATTTTGGATTGCTCTTAAATAATAAGAAAGACCATGACAGTTTCCATCTATGCCTTTCAAATGACATGGCATCATCAAATGACCTACCACGCATCATATTGGAGCCAAATCAAAAGTCGAAACATATCAATTTAATTGAGATGTGGGTCACAGCCTACCAAATCTTTGTGGGTGTCTACACACAGAGATATCCTGTTGAAGCCCCCTTTTTCATGAAGTATAGTGAAATTATTAGGGATTTGTCAGCAAGAGGATATAACTGGCGATATTATGACGAGAACTTTCGATATCTCCGACAAAAAGACCCCAAAACATATTCTTGGGGTGCAGTGCATTGGGAGTTGTGGATTAGATCCCAGAAATAATTACTCACTGATAAAGAGATTTGAGGGTGAATCAAAGTCGGGCTTTCGAGTTCCCAAAGGTTATTGCTGGAAGTATCATAAGGGCTTAAAATGTGTTGGATGTAATTTCAAGCCTTCATGCCCATTATGTCAAAAGACTCATCAAATGATAAATTGCCATAATTTTCGTAACTTCACCGGAAAACCTGTTGCTGCCAATCCTACCGCTCCCAACACCAGTAATGATAAACCGCCTTGAGTTTTTGCTAGATGGGTACAACTTTCAAAAGCGAATGTTTTTAATTGATGGATTTAAGTATGGATTTCATCTCTTTTCTGTTGGTCAAAGTAGATCCTATGAAACTCCTAATTTGTTATCAGCACGACAACAGCCCCAAGTAGTGGAGCAAAAATTAGCTAAAGAGCAGGAGGCCCATAGGTTAGCTGGACCATTTGATACACCACCCTTTCCTGTTTTCAGAGTGTCACCCCTGGGTATTGTTCCGAAGAAAACCCCAGGGGAATTTTGTCTGATCCATCATCTTTCATATCCCAAGGGTAAATCAGTAAATGATGGAATATCCCATGAACATTCCAGTGCTCAATATGCTAATATTGACCATGCTATTAAAAAGATAAAACAGTCAGGTGTCGGCTCTTATTTGGCTAAAACCGATATTAAAAGTGCTTTCAGGATTTTACCCATTAATTCTCAAGATTATCATCTTTGAGGCATGAAGTGGTGTGGTCAATATTATTATGATAAATGCATGCCTATGGGGTGCTCCAGCTCATGTAAAACCTTTGAGATATTTAGTACAGCTGTTGAGTGGATTGCACAGGATAAGCTTGGTATAGCTAACCTTATTCACTTGCTAGATGATTTTCACCTCATTCAGGCAACAGTTATTTCTGACCAGTGAGCTATCGAATAAGGATGAAATAACTATTTTGTTGGCACAAGATACAACAAGGACCTGGGTACCAGGCTGGGGGATCATGGGTATAAATGGTATAACACATGGTTGTCATCTAGGCTTTAGAACCAACTGTGTTATTTCCGTTTCATTTTGTCTTTGTTTAGGTCTTTCTTTTTCAGGTACCATACATCCAGTCTAGTAGGATCGGCTGTTCTAATTTCATTTTTGTGAAGCCCTTGTAGGACGGGCTTCTGATCACTTGAGCCTTGGTTCCTACCCATATTTCCTGCACATTTTTTCCCTCACAGGTTTTTTTTTCTGGCCTCTGTGCCAACCGCATTTGCTTTGTTAGCTGTTGCTTAGCTCTAATAGATTTTTAACCGCGCAGCCTGGCCGAGCGCAGTTCATGTTTTGCTGGGTGTTTATATTTTCTTTTGTCGGTGACCAGTGCCAAACTTCTACTCGGCCAGCCTTTGAATCATGCAACCTTTGATGTTCTCCGCTTGACTAAGTCCTGACCGTGACATTTTTCTAGTTAATCATTGAAGACTTACTGATGTAATAAGATATCCTAATGCACTTGGTGGTTTTAGTTTTCCTATAAGCACAATCTATTGTGCGATGGAGTTAGTCTTCCCTTAGGTCTTTTCCTTTGTGTTTCGTATCGCTTGGAGACAGACAGTGTGGGTAACTGTGATTTTTAACGCACAGTTAACTTGTTTTAACTTCTTGTTTTGTTTGTTTTCTTACTGTATTTTTAAAACCGCGCAGCCATAGGCTGGGCGGTTTCTTGCTCTGCCTTCGGTTTATTTTTTTTTTTAGTTTTGTCGGTGAGCAGACCCAAACTCCCACTCACTCGGCCAATTGTTGTCACCGGATGATGTCATCATCAGCCAATTACAGGCCATTTCTCAGCTCTTTTTGTCATATCCCCCCTCAGGAGCATTTTGTCAAGTTAGCAAATTAACTATTTAGACAGAACATGGCCGTCTGTGAGAAATGTTTATTTGGTCAAAATTGGGCCAAACTCCGTTGGAGATGCACATTAGGACATTTGCAAGGATAAAGAATGTAACTTAGGACCAGTTGCTGGCTACCAAGGCTGAAATTATTGAGAGTTAAGCTGTATTTTCGTTTTGCGTGCGAAACAGAAGATTTTGTAATCTGGAATTTTTGTTTCTGTTCACTTTCGAAGGGGATATTCAATGCGCTATAAAGGTATTATGGCTGGCCATGGAACACGCTGATGGTGATAAATGTAAGATCGTGTTTACTTCGCTAGAAGCAATGATGGAATTTTCTGGGGAAAAAAAGTTAAAACTTAGCCTTAGCGCTCATGAAAAACCCTTTTAACATATGTATATTGATAGTTGTTTGAAAGGTCAAGGTATTTTTTCCTTAGACATAAACAAAATTCTCCGATTACAAGTAACGCTAGACCCGCCTCATGCAAAGAATGTTTCCATATCTCAAACCGCTCTCTCCCTATTCACGTACACGCGCATGAAATTTCTAAGTTTCTTGACACAGACACTTAGTTTCTGCTCAACAAATGTTGTCAAAGTGCAAGTCTCTTCAATTTTAAAGGAAAAAAATTTTCGTTGTGATGAGGTGGATATGAACCCGGCTCGCTAGCACGGCAGTCTTCCACCCTAACCACTAGACCACCGAGGAAACGCTGCCCACGAGGGTTTTAATTCAAGTACCATATCGGAAACCCGAATGCCATAAAGAAGCTAACCATTAACCCTAACCCTAATCAGTATTTTCAGTGCTTAGGCCTATAATCAGTATTTACTTTGTGTAGGCATTACAAGGTAACCAAGGGCGGTTTGAGATATGGAAACAAGTCCTAGCCATCTTTTAAATTGTTTCCGGGTAATGTTTTCTTGCAAAACGTTGTTGCTAAATATTAGGGGGGGGGGGGGGGGGGGGGGGGTGGGGGTGGTGGGGGGGGGGGGGGGGGCGGGGGGGGGGGGGAGGGGGGATTGGGGGGGGAGGCGGGGGGGGGGGGGGGGGGGTGGGGGGGGGGGGGGGTGGGGGGGGGGGGGGGGGGGGGGTGTGGAGGGGGGGGGGGGGGGGGGGGGGGGGGGGGGGGGGGGGGGGGGGGGGGGGGGGGGGGGGGGGGGGGGGGGGGGGGGGGAGCGGGGGGAGGGGGGGGGGGGCGCGGGTGCGGGGAGGGGGGTGGTGTGAGCGGGGGGTGGCAGGGGGAGGGTAGGACGGGGGGGTAGAGGTGCGAGTGAAAGGGGATGGCAGTGGGTGGAGGGCCAGTGCGGGGGGGGGGGGTGCTGGGCGGTGAGGGTGTGTGGATGCGGGGAGTGGGGGTGGGGGGGGTGGGGGGGGGGGTGTGGGGGGGTGTGGTGTGGCACTGTATGGAATGCGGGTTTGGGGCGAGGGGGGGGGGGCGCGAGTGGTGGTGGGAGGGCTCGGTGAAGTGGGGTGTGGCGGGGGGGCTCGTCGGGAGGGGTATGGTTGGGGTAGGATATGGAGGGGGTGGGGGGGATGGGTAGTGGGGGGGGGGGGGCGTGGGGAGAGGGTCGGGGGGGGGTGGGGGGGTCCGGGGGGGGGGGGGGTCGGGTGGTGGGTGGTGGGCTGGGGGTGGAGAGGTGGATGGGATGGGGGGGGGGGGGGGAGGGGTGGGTGCGGAGGTGGGGCGTATAGGGGGGGGTGGGGGGGGGGGTGGGGGGGGGAGGGTGGTGGGGTGGCGGGGGTGGTGGGGTGGGGGGGGTGTGATGGGGGGGGGGGGGGAGCGTGGGGGCGGGGGGGGCGGGGGGGGGGGGGGGAGGGGGGGGGGGTCGAGGGGGGGTGGGGGGGGAGGGGAGGTGGGGGGGGTGGGTGGTAGTGTGATACGGGACGAAGGGGACACATAGTAGTACCAGTGGGAAAGTGAAGATAAGTAAGTGTGGAGAGGCGGTGGGGTGAGGGGTGGAAGTGGAGTAAGAGGAAGGGTGTGGGGGGTGGGAGGGAGGGGGGGGGGGGAGGGGGGGGTGTGCGTGTCTTGGGATGTGAGGGGGGGGGAGGGGTGGGTGGTGGGGGAGGGGTGTGGGGAGGCGGGGGGCGGTGGTGGTGTAGCTGTACTAAATATCTCAAAGGTTTTACATGAGCTGGAGCACCCCATAGGCATGCATTTATCATAATAATATTGACCACACCACTTCATGCCTCAAAGATGATAATCTTGAGAATTAATGGGTAAAATCCTGAAAGCACTTTTAATATCGGTTTTAGCCAAATAAGAGCCGACACCTGACTGTTTTATCTTTTTAATAGCATGGTCAATATTAGCATATTGAGCACTGGAATGTTCATGGGATATTCCATCATTTACTGATTTACCCTTGGGATATGAAAGATGATGGATCAGACAAAATTCCCCTGGGGTTTTCTTCGGAACAATACCCAGGGGTGACACTCTGAAAACAGGAAAGGGTGGTGTATCAAATGGTCCAGCTAACCTATGGGCCTCCTGCTCTTTAGCTAATTTTTGCTCCACTACTTGGGGCTGTTGTCGTGCTGATAACAAATTAGGAGTTTCATAGGATCTACTTTGACCAACAGAAAAGAGATGAAATCCATACTTAAATCCATCAATTAAAAACATTCGCTTTTGAAAGTTGTACCCATCTAGCAAAAACTCAAGGCGGTTTATCATTACTGGTGTTGGGAGCGGTAGGATTGGCAGCAACAGGTTTTCCGGTGAAGTTACGAAAATTATGGCAATTTATCATTTGATGAGTCTTTTGACATAATGGGCATGAAGGCTTGAAATTACATCCAACACATTTTAAGCCCTTATGATACTTCCAGCAATAACCTTTGGGAACTCGAAAGCCCGACTTTGATTCACCCTCAAATCTCTTTATCAGTGAGTAATTATTTCTGGGATCTAATCCACAACTCCCAATGCACTGCACCCCAAGAATATGTTTTGGGGTCTTTTTGTCGGAGATATCGAAAGTTCTCGTCATAATATCGCCAGTTATATCCTCTTGCTGACAAATCCCTAATAATTTCACTATACTTCATGAAAAAGGGGGCTTCAACAGGATATCTCTGTGTGTAGACACCCACAAAGATTTGGTAGGCTGTGACCCACATCTCAATTAAATTGATATGTTTCGACTTTTGATTTGGCTCCAATATGATGCGTGGTAGGTCATTTGATGATGCCATGTCATTTGAAAGGCATAGATGGAAACTGTCATGGTCTTTCTTATTATTTAAGAGCAATCCAAAATAGACATAATTTTATTTGTTTTTTTGCTACAATTAAAAGGTGATTGAGCAACAAGAAATTGTCTTCCCTATTCCAAATCCCAAAGAGTTTACCAATAATTATTAGAAAGTCCATCTAAAAGTATGTTTTCATTCCTAAACCAATGAACAAAGTCCAGCGAAAAATTATTAGGGAATGGGCATATGATCAATAAATGCTCTAGAGACTCACTCTCTGCACCACAAAATGAACATAATGGTGATGAAGCTATCAAACCAATTTTGTGTAGAAAAGCATTTGTTGTTAAGTATCTATTAAGAATTTTCCCGGGGGGGTGGGGGGGTACTCCCATATAATAATATATATATATATGGGCTATAGAGGTCCTTAAATAGGGTATCTTTTTTGACCCTTTTGTAACTGTGTTCCTGGTGTGGTCCTTAGATAGGGTAGCTAAATTGTACTATCTAATACTGGAGTGTGAAAATGCCCATCTATAGGAATGTTTTTTTTTTTTAATCTTGATGTATCCTTTTAAGTATTAACAAAATGATTTTGCAACAGAGGTTTAATAGCCTTAAAATAGGGTGTCATTTTTCATGTCTGGGCCTTAAAAAGGGTATCAATTTTCACTTTCTTAGTCCTTAAATAGGGTTAGGGTTTAAGAACCTTCGCAGCACACCCCTATCCAAAATTCATGGGAGTAACCCCCCTCCCCCCTGGGGAGAATTTTACACTGAAATTTCCTCCCTTTTGTGTTGTTAAGTACTTTAAAGGGTTAATTATATATTTCTTTCCATTCTAAACACACACTGGAATATTGCTCCGTATAATTATTTCCACTTGCACAGTTGGGGT
>JAHPZR010001992.1:0-7500 GCA_019787425.1 Platygyra sinensis
GTGTGGTCGACAGAAGTCCAACGTTTCCTCGTTTGTCCGAAGTTTTGAAAAAACTTTTAGAAACAATTGAAAAAACAAAATTCCTGAGAAGACTAAAAGGAGGGCATTTACGGTTTCTTGAATTAAAAAAGGTCGAAATCTGAGCTCAAAATCTAATTGTTAAATAGAAAAAACACCCGCAAACAAACAAGGGTCATTTTAAGGCGGAGCACTTTGAGTCTCATGTATCTGCTATTATCAGTTTCTTAATTATCGGAAGATGACGCCGGTAAGGGCAGGACGTCATAATGAGATTGATAGATACTTAACAATCGGGCAATGTTTGAAGGAAGTAATGATATTAAAGCCATTTACCGTTAGCTAAATGTTTTGATTAATTTAGGAAACGCGTAAGCTGTTCCTACAGTAAGAGCTCTCTGACAACCAATGTCAATCTCTTGCCAAAGATCATCTTCTCCGATTATGAATTATAATTGATTTTTTTTACAATAAATGTATTTGTGATTACAACGACGGATATTCTTTATTTGTGTGGAATTGGCCCTGTTAGGCTTGCTCAGCTATAATTGCCCCAAATAGACACCTGAGTTGTCGTTACATTTAGAACCCGGTTTTTGCACATGCGCCTATTAACACGTTACAAAACATCCTGTCTTCAGTTATTTGTTAGCCGTATGCCAAAAGCTCAATTTTAATAATGAGCCTTTCCTTTTCATTCTCTTCTTTGGTTAAGAGGTTTTACGATCTTCCGTGAGGTATTATGTCTGGTTGCTCTGAAGGAATTTGAAACCAAGTACATATTGAACTGCTTTTCCCCGGTATTATCATCACCAGAGTTATCTCCACTTGTTTCAGTTGTGGAAGAAATGTTTTTACTATTGAATGTTTTGTCTTTTCGAGACGTATTTACGGCGATTCCACTAGATTCTGCGCTTCCAGACTGTTCTGACCTCGCTGAGCTGATTCTGCTACGAAGGCTTAAAGAACTTTCCCCCACCGCGTCGGCCTCCAAATCACCCTGACTATGGTCGTGGTAGAACTTTTTCTCTGCTTCTTCATCACTATCCTTGAAATCACCATAGTCTTCCGTGTTGTAAGAGTCTTCTACTCCGTCTTGGTCTGGAGTTTCGCGAATGGCTCCTTCCTCATCAAATGCCCCATCGCCCCCACCCTTAACAGTTCCAATTGCATGGCCCATTAATGCGTCATACATCTCATCTTGTTGGGCAGCAACTTTTTCCTCAAGGTGAGCTGCTTCTTCGAACTTTTTCTGGGCCTCCGATGTTTGTTTCTGATTTTCTCCCTCACCAGTGGATGGGCTGCTTGCAGTGTTTATTGGAGACTGACTCAGTGGAGATTGAATTGGACTAGCAGCTGTCGGCTGACTAGTGATCTTAGACTCTTTTGCGTCGCTTGCTTGACCTGCAGTCAAAGGACCATCTGGCGTCGTTTTATTCAACATCTCATGAATCTTATTGAAGAACTCATTTTCTGCTTTATAGAGTTCTTGTCGTGCTAAGAATGCTTTAACCAACTTTTGCGCTGTACCAAAAGCCTTTCGCGCCGCAAGACGTTCCTTGGACAAAATGACCGGCTTAAAATTCTGCTTTTGTTGTTGTTGTTGTTGTTGTTCCTGTGCTGCATTAGCAAAGGATAAGTGCTGCCCCTTTTGCTGCTCCTTCGTAGGATTCAAGTGATGGACTGCACTTGACTGCTGAAGAGAAATCTGTTGCGTACTTTGTTCCTTGGTATTTGACTGTTGGCTGTTCCGGTTTAAGCTTGTAGCATTGATTTCTCGTGAACTTGATGAATCACCTGTTAAGTTCTTTAAAACACTAAGATGGGCCGCCTTCAATATACTGGTTATAAACGAAGTGTAGTTTTCGAGAAGAGCCCGAGTATCACCGACTGGTTTTGCTTTGCCCGGGTTCATGTTTAAATCCAAAGAAGTATTGGCTGTTGAGGGAGAAAGTTTTTGCATTAAGCTGCTTTGCTCTCCGTTTCTTAATTTCTGAAATGGGATATCACTGATGAGAATGCCAGCTTTATCTTTAGTGTAGTTTGCTTGTTTTAGTTCCTCCAAAAGAAGATTCTTTAAGATTTTTAATTGCATTGCATCATGGTTTGATCGATTAACTTTCGTGTTGGTTTGGGGGGCTTTGGGGAGCATTTTGATGGGGTTTGTTTCTTGATCGACATTTTTTGTCTTATTTTTAGATCTTTCCATTTTTTCGGCCTCTCGGACAGCCATTTCAAGCAGAGCCACAGCATTAGTCAATTTAGTGTTATTCAAGTGACCAATGTCTGAAGTGGTCGTCGGATCCTGACCAACGGTATCCCAGACAATTTGCTTTGCCCGCGCAAATGCTGCTCTTGTTACATCCGGGTCAAATGGCTTCCCATGTTCAACGATGCTCCTCAGTTCTGGAAATAATGGAAAAGAATCCGTCACCATGACTTCGTCGTCACCTCTTAGGGTAGCGTTAGCAGGCTTAACTAATTTTGTCAGTTTACTTGTCTTGTCTTGAGATTTTGACATTTCGTCTAGTTGGTTATTGACTCTTTCGAGAAATCGAACAGTTTCCGTTAATGTATTTGCTGTATTAAATAAGCGTGCTGTCTTGTTTCTGCGACTACCATGGCGTTGCACAGATAGTTTGCTAAGTCCCTCGGCTAATTTGAAAACCGAGGCAAGGCCGCCCCTATGTCGATGTCGATGTCCACGGTGGTGGTGACGGGTCGGGGGAACTTCCGGTCTCATGACCACTCTGATCACGTTTGGAACTCTCCCGACAGCAGATGCTAGATTTGACGATTTCCCACCAGATTCCATCTCACGCATAGCATCCGCAAGAAAATCCCGTTTGTCATCGCTTTCCTTTGGTTTGGCGTTCCCTAATTGAATGAGTAACACAGAGTTTGATCATGGGTTAGAATCACTACGGTATTACGGATTTGAATACAACTTGTTTTTTACAGGAACATGGTAGCTCAGCTGGCAGAGCAAACTGTTGTGCGGTTTGTGGAGGATACTGCCTGATGTATTGCATTCACGCCCACGTGACTTAAGGTTCATCATAATTCAATTCATTTCGCTTCCTGTTTTTAAATGTCATCTAACAATCTAGCGGTTTAAGAGAATTAGCCAACCCATATACCTCCGGGACTAAACTTTGTTAAGATTCAACACAAATCGGTACTACATCTTTTTCTTTACCCATAAGTACATATCTCGTTTGCTCTGTCCTTATTTGTAACTAAAATTATGAAGTAATGTAAATTAAAGCAGTATCACAGTAATTCCCACTTGGTAACTTAGAATAACATTATATTCTTGGGTTGTTGACACAAATAGGAACAGACATTTACTAAAGTCAGTGCAGTCATGCAGTTAATTGGTGCAACTGATTTGTAAACACCGGGATTTGCGATAAATTTTATTTGAAAAAAAACTAACAAAGCATTCTATATTCTCTTACCTGAATGGAAAGCACAAATTGTTGGTAGAAAAATTACAAGGACTAGCGACAATACTCTCATGTCTGTGTTGTCCGCTTCAATTTCAGTGAGGTCACATTTGTCTTCAGTCAGCGACTACTACTGAAAGAAAAAAATGTGGGAGAATAGAACAGGTAACGGAGTTAACATTCAGTTAACCTGAAGAAAGCTACGAGATAAGCTGTAAAGAAAAGAAAAGCCTTCTTAAGATAACAAGAGCAGTCGAAGCCATCCATGCATGAAATCGACAGGTGGTTAGCTTAAGTTTCCTTTCGCTGTAAAAACATCACCTGTTATCTTGTTAATTTTGTCCTTCCTTCAGTATCAAAAGTGATAAAACCAAGTTACAAGAAAAGACAATTTAATTTCAATTTCGTTTGTCTTATGGGAGCGACTTTTACAAGAGCACCCCTTTTAATGCCCTCCGTTTGTCTTTCTTGATCCGCAAGTTCGAAACTTGGTGGTAGTATAGCTATTTTTCGAATATTGTAAATCATGTTTCTATGTTTCTTAAAGGATAATGCGTTTCTCTAAAACAAACCAGAAACAAATGAAAATCGAGTGTTGACCAGACAAAACAAATGATTTTCGCCAGGTAATATGACTGAGCAAAATTAACCTGGTGGGGTGGCGACAGAGTAATATTCAATAACAAATAACAATAAATAAACTGTTAGTGACAGTTTAGCCTTCATCCGATCATTCATCAATTGATGAGAAAAATGTTGTTCAATCCGAATATTGACCTTACCTTAAGCGCTGATATTCATCAGCTTATCATTTAAGTCCTTTCCCGTCTGTTAGCCATATTTTTCAGACAGTCAATTTGGGATGATGTAATGCGGACCTCGACAAAGGTCACGTTGCCACACTTATAACCGCTGTGCGCTGCCATGGTTTTGACCTGAGTCTCATTTCAAGTCTACCATGAAGTTTTACCTGTGTGCAGATGCCTGAATTCACAGCGGTAAGTGCGTTCTTTGGCTCCGTTTAATTTGAGTAGCCGTTATTCATTAACTCAGATAGAAAGAAACAGCTGAGAGACTGGAAAGGAACTATACTTTTATTCTGAATTTGAGAATCTCCTGCTAAGATCTAAGTGATTAGTCAGATTCAGACTTTACGACACGGAACAAATAGTTAACGCAACAAATTTAATAGAATGTTGTTACATGTTTTTTACTGTTTGTTCTTCAGTTTTTAAATGAATATTCTCAAAACTGAACTACACAAAACCTAAGCAGAGAAAAAACATTTTTATAGCGGAGCACCGGCCACTCCAAGTACCCAAAGCGGAGCCCCATACTCGTAAAGGAAAGAAAAGGAAACCCATGAGTTGATTTTCTCATGGTTATCATGGACAGCGGCATTGGTCTTGGGCGCGTACGCAGGACGGCGACGCGCAACATGGCGGCCATACTCCAAATAATAGGTTGACAGAGACATGCAGCCTTGGTTTACCCTGTACTTCTTTGATATTGGACATCCGTGTTATGATCAGTTGACACCTGTCAAAACAAGGTATCTGCTGACAAGTATCAGGTGACCATATCGCGGGCTCAAGTCTACGACTCATTTTTTGAAGTTGACGGCTGACGGCCAACGAGGCCCTTGCTTGCCACGTTGGCTTTGCGCTAGTGAAATAGTTGCTTCATTTAAAATAACAACACATACTGGTAGATCTTCCAAATTTTTGTATAGACGTACTTGTTGAATATGGTAATTAGTTCCAAAGGCTCACATAAAATGAATGTATCCAACAGCAAAGGCTATTGCAGTTATTGTTTTATCATAGTCCATTGCCTTGAAGTAGTGGGCTCTTCAATTTGATCTAAACGAAGTGATGGTTTGAAAGAGCGGCAAAATTTGCAGTGCAGCGTTAAATATTTCACGTGTAACACGTATATCCGGGAAATAACTGGGAAATCTTTACCCACCATATTTGCTGTTCTCGGTTTTAGCCATTTTCGCTTTGCACATTCGCTTCACGAGCAAAATATTAGGCAAAGCGATACTTTCCGACGTCCTTTTCTATGATAGTTCAAACCGAGCTACAGCATATGCCAAATGACAACGATTTTCAGTGAAAAAGCTAGAAAAACACTCCTCTTCCTGTAGTCGCAAGGCCAATCAATATCCAGGACTCCTCGTCATATATCAAACTAATATCAAAATTTATTGGGCAAATTCTTGATTGCCGTCCGTAACCTTTCAACAACAGATAAGTTTCATGTCACATTTGGAATAGGATTATAGAGGTTGGAAAGAATTCCACCTGACCGCTTTGTAGATGGGCGGCATATTTACTCTTTGTATTGTGCCTTCTTGCACCTCCCCTGGATTTATTCCTTAAGATCTGTTTAGCACATTCCGCTTGAAGTAAAGGCGTCTTCGAGATGGCAGGAGGGATAGTGTTAAGAACAAGAGCCTGATAGTGAGCCGGAGGATGAAGTAAATCTATGAAGTAATTACATTTGCCTATGCCTGCTTCACGCTCGCATTGAGCTGATCAGCACCTAGGTTGCAGGGGCAGCTGCTAATGTGACCTGCGCGGAAATTTGCATTTAAATAGTGTAAGTAGGACATTTGTGCAAGTCACTCTTTCACTCTTGATCATCATATGTTACATAGGGGCTTATTTCACTGCCACTATCGCACTTGTACATCGTTTCAGTTTCTTTTGAGATTTGTATCCGTGCCTTGATGATGGCTTCGTTTTTTTTTCTTAAATTTATTTGTTTGTTTATTCATTAAAAAACACGTACATTACAACAAAACGTAGAGCAAAGTAAATTCCATGCATAAAGAAAACTACAACACTTTAAAGATTACAATAGATATGGAATAAATTTTTGCTAGGCGCTACTGATCACAATTAATTTGAAAACCGTGACAACATTGATACAAAGTAAGTAGATTAGTTTGTCCTATTGAGACGTTGGTGGTGGCAAAATTTCTGAAACAAAATATTTTAATATAAGGTATTTCCAATTCTCATTAAAGAGCTGGCAGTTTGTTTTTTCTTGCAATATATCTTTCAGTCATTATGTTTTCTCGGAGTTGTGTCTTAAACAGTGAGAAGACTAACGATTGTTCATTCAAGTTACATTTATAAATGAAGTATTTTGCCACCAACAAAGCCAAACGTATGGGTTGATTTTGTTTGAGTGGGTTTTTAGGTCCGTATAAAATTGTTGAGTCTGGTAACTGAATGTTTTCAATCGTGACTTGCGACCCCGGGGGGGGGGGGGGTACTCCCAGAAAAATTGGGTGGGGACGTGTGGCCCGCTTCCCAAAACCCTTACCCTATTTATGACCAAAATCTGAAATATACCCTACCCTATTTATGACCTGACCAAAAATTCGAACCCTATTTATGATCTGAACCCTACATCAAAATCCTGTTTCAGACGTGCGTTATAATTGGATCCCTAGCTCAGACCAAAGTTAAATTATCGTAAACATAATTTGTGAAGGGCTTTTGTTAATTTTCTTTTAGTTTCTTAAAAACATACCCATATTGAAGCTAGAGTACAAAAACCATACCCTATTTATGACCAAAATGGCCAAAATCAGCCAAAATTGATACCCTATTCATGACTAAAACGGCTGAAAAACCATACCCTTTGGGGCCGCACATACCTATATAGCCCATATAAGGGAGTACCCCCCGGGCTTGCGACCACCAATCAAAAAATTCATTCCAAAATAAAGCTTTAAAAACATGTGCTGTATTGTGTGCTGTTCACTTTTACATAGGTAGCATAAATCATCAGGTATAATGTATAATGTTGGCTCTTTTAAGTTTGTATTTAGTGTAGATGATATTGTGGTTTATTTTGAATTGAAACATCATCGACTTTGCTTTGTTCGTAACAGGAAAAGGCCATTTATATATTTTTTCGATTTCAGAAGGCTGCACTCCATAACTAATAATTCGGTTTTCATTGGTAGGTGGTTGAACAGAAGCAAGGAACGTTCTTTAAACCGAGTTAGCTTTAT
>JAHPZR010001992.1:12500-17500 GCA_019787425.1 Platygyra sinensis
TACTGCACTGCATGTAAGTGTTGTTTGAACATTTTTACAAAAATAAAGCTTCACACTCGTAAACAGAGACAGCTCAATGGGGGGCGTCTGTCGTTTTACTTATCTGCCCTCGTTATATCATGATATTCTGATGTCTTTCATTGGATAATTCACTAGGTTGAGAATTTATTTCGCTACGAGGAATCTACCAAAACTTGTTATTTTTGTACAGTTTTTTACACTACTGTTGTCAACGATGGTCTCCATGAGCCATACTTACTGCTGACAAATAGCTCGTTTATATTGCTTTTGTCTGAGTCGCACAGGGGATGTTTAATAAAATTTGGGTCAAATTTGTCGAAATTCCGAAGTAAAAGTTTGAAAGCCAGCTTAATGTCATCAATCCGTTCTCTATTCTCTGATAAAGCACGTTGTTTCAGCCAATCAGAGCGCGGGTTATATGAAAATTTTATTATAATATCTCTTAAAGTCACTGTAAGTAAATTCAATTGAGTGTCTTGAAGATGTTGGAGTTCGTTTGGTTGATTAATTTACTTGTGAGCTAAATGCAACTAGTAGCTCGAAATAATACATTTAATACATCATTTTTTACAAATCTCTAGTACACTACACGTAAGCTGATTCAAGTGCGAAAAACAAGCCATTTTACCGCAGGAATAAAAACAAACATGTTCTGGCTACGGGTTGGCCCGTATAGTGAAAAGCTCTGATCTTTCAAGACCTACAGAAGATCACAGTTTCTCAGTATACGAACCTGGTTTTTGTGTGAAGAATTAAGAAATATATCTATGGGCCACGCTAGCGAGCCGGTAAGGCAAGTCAAGATAGGAGGAGCAAGAAAACATATCTCGAAACAGTACATGCTGGGCTGTCCAAAAACAAAATGTTTTTAGGCATATCATAACTTGTCTCTGAATTGCTTTTTTGCCAAAATAAGTGAAGCTCATCACCGATTTCTGCTCTCTTGAATAAAGCCGCAAAATTTAGTGGCCGTCCAGAAAAAAAAATGCTTTAAGATTGCAGTCATCTGAAAATAACAATCTGAGAGGTAGCTGGTTACCGGTCTAATAATATGCAAGCAACAATTTCTGCATTCTGATTGGTTAAGAACATGTCAATTTATCCCAAACCAGTGCAAGAAAGTGTAATTGAGTGCAAAAATGTGTAACTGAGTGCAAAAAAGTGTAATTAAGTTTGAAAATGATTGACAGCCTCTACTTTGAGCTCGGACAAACAAAACTCTTTACCTTCATTTCAATACAATTACCTCATAACGAAGCAAAGTGCAAAGCTCAACAACAATTACTAAACTGGTAAAAGTGTGGTAGATATCACACAAAAGCCGCGAGGTCAAAAACTTGAAAATAAACTTGAGCTTGAGTGAATGGAAATATGCCGGCGTCGATCACGACTGCATTACAAAATAAGTTGAAGAAGTAAATTTTACAATTCTTGAGCACCACGAAATAAAACGCGAAGAGGGACCCAACCGGCACAAAGTGCAAGCATTCTACTTTTGTGAAAGACCTGAAACGGCGAGCTTAGATATTAGAAAGGTCGTTCCCTAACAAAACACGGTAAACGCTTCAGGAGGCAAATCTAACCTGTACAACGTCCAGTGAAGAAGCTTAAGTCAGGCAGCAACCAGGAGAGGTTAAAAAGATGTCCTTCAGAGCTAAGAAATTCCGTTTCTCGATATTTTGTCAAAGTAACTTGTACCACGGCCAGGCTCAATAGTTTCTTGGACACAGTTTGTCAACCACTCAAAATACATTTGGCAAGAAAGCCGCATCAAAACCGCAGGGAGTTTTTCCTCTGCTTTGTGGTCAAGTTCTTCAATTCAACTGTGAGTAAAAAACTGCTTTTAACTGTTAAAAGAAACTGCTCAGTTTTCACTCTCAGTTTTCAAACATGACGGCACGGCGGAAAAACCGCTGCTCATGCGCAGTAGATTTCGGTTTGTCTTCCCGCCTTTCGATTTTCAAAATGGCGGACAACGAATGAAAAACGAACACGTCATTGTCATGGCTCTTGGCAACATCTAGCTTGCTCAAGGCATTTATAAACAACTCGGCTAGTCTGGGCAATCACCTGTGCAGATGTTTTGACTGTCACCGAAAGGATCGAAACGGTGTTTTCAGTTTCCTGAGGCGATAACAACAGATCTTCCGAGACGAAACTTTCAGCTTTCCAAAGTCACCCGAGGTACCGTTTTTCCTTTTTTTAAGGTCGTGTTAAGTTTTTTAAGGTTTTGAACCGCAAATTTTTGTAGCTTGCTTAATTTTACAAAACATATAAAATATGACTTTTTTTTCGTGCTGATGAAAATGTTTTAAATGCTATTTGTTCATGGACTTCTGTTTTGTGGGCTGAGGAAAGAAAAGTGGAGGACGAATTCGTAAGTAGTGCACACAAATGCCTAATTTTGTTGTGTTTTTCGCTTGTGTGCTATTCATTCGTGCCTTGTTTTGCCACTTCAGTACTGCCATGAGCTAGCGCTGAAAACTTGTAGTTTGCTTATTGAGGTTTAATGTAGCATTGTAGAAAATTGTATTGTACATGTAATATACAACTCGAAGGATAAAATAAATTGCTCTTTGTATATTTTGCATGTGTGATATTGTAAGACTGTACTACTTCGCATACTACGATTCTTGTTCCCTGGCTACGCAGCTTTACCCGCAGCTGTGGGCTTCGTTATTGCAAATATTTGTCCATTGTGTTTACGAAAAAAGCAATCCGCCAAAAGGGATTCTTGTTCCACTTACTCTGGAAACATTCTTTAATGTGAAGGCTTGTAGGTAAATCGAAATTCGGTCAGTGTAAAACGCAGACCGAGCACTGTAGACGTAGGGTAAGGTATACGTAACTCACTCGTCTTTTATCGAGAGCTTAAACAGGCTAACTGGAAATATTCAGGCTAACCCTGGGGTGGATACAATGAAGGGGTTTTGAGAGGCGGTCTCCCCTGGAAAATTTTTGACATTGTGGTCCTTGGAAATAAGATTTCTGTCATTCTGAGGCCAAGTTAGTATGTTATTTTTTTTTAATTTAGGGAGTTCAAATGGAACCAGCCGAACCCCCTAGATCCTTCCCAGCTAATCCGAGTGATATTCAGTCTAACCCTAGAGCTATTCAGGCTAATCAGGGTGCAGACTCTCACTTCTTGTAGCCTTAATAAGGTTGGTCTGTTTACTGCTAGCATACAGTAGCACTTCAGTTGGCATTTTACCCTCAGTCTGCATTATAACATTTGGACTGCAGTCCAAAGTCTGCATCTTACACTGACCACGTTGGAAAATATGCTTTTTTGCAAAATGCACCATTGTGAGAAAACACATGAAAACTGCACCATCCCTCCTCTCCAAATAGAAAGTTAAGTCTTGTTCCAAGCAAATACTGTATGTCATCTGTCCTAGATACTTTCAAGGAGGTTCACTAGCCTACAGTGCAGCAAAATTCTACCTTTTTCATATATTTGTGTTCCAGATAAAATCCATTCCGTTGCAGACCCTGCCACCTAATATTTTTTTACTCCTCCCGACTTCCAACCATCCTAAGGGGTCACCACCTTATTGTGGAGGAATGGTTTTTGTACCCACGACACTATGAGCTATGTCAGCTGGAGTCTTGTACTTCTGTTAGGTTGAAGGTTAGGAACCAGACAAATTGTGATTACCTGGCCCTCCAGATTGGGTGTTTGGCTGAGGCTTGATAACCCACTCCTGTAATAAAAAAGGCTATAGCAGATACAGAAGACATTCAAATCTCTATCAACAAATGTTTTCTCCAAACACCCCACTGAAACTGCCAGTTCACTTTCATACTTTCCTTTTTAAAATTTAAGTTTGGAATTCCCCCCCCCCCCCCTCCCCCACCACTCCTCAGAATTTCTGACACCACAATTCACTTTTTGGTAAATTATTCAGATCAGACAATGATGTCTCAGCAAAATGTTTATCTGATTGAAATACAGTTTAGAGATATGCAATTCCAAAGTAACTACCTGTAAAAGCTATAGTTAACTTAACCTCTCCCATACCCAAACAAAAAGACTGAATTCTCTAACATCATCATTCTCATCTTTATTTAAAAACACAGTTAATACATCAGGCATTAACAATTTAATATAGAAGCCACAACTTATTATGAAAGACTATGTATACAGACTATCTACACAGTTACAGTCAAACCAAGTGAAGCATACCCCTGAAGGTTACATTAATGAATTAATTATTTGAATATTGCACTGAATTGATTTTTTGAACATTAAACCCATTAGCCGTATTTTAAAAACCTATGTAAAATTATTCACAACCTACTGGTAGAAAAAAGTGGAAATTACATGCCAAGTTAGAAGATTCTGTAAATAATTGTACACATACCTCATGCCACTTTTAACAGTCCTTTTCAACTGTTGTTGAGATCATTTAGTGTGTAATAATACTAAGAACTTGTTAATGTCAGGGAATCACAGCCAATATTCACCTCGATTTCAAAGAATAATTATGAAATATGCATAAACTTCCACACCAAAATATTATGATCGGGGGTGGGGTACTCCCTATAATGGCCTATATGGGGAGGCTCCGCCTGAAAGGGGTACCTTTTTCAGGCTTCAGGTATATAAAAGGGTAGGGAAATTAGTCATTTAGGTATTTAAAAGGGCCTTTAATCAAAATATTTCGAATAGATGCACCTTATGGCTGTATCAGTTTATTTATTAAGCACAACATGAAAATGACAATTCTCAGCAATTTATTATAAGACGGAGTTGCACATGGCTATGTGAAAGGGGTACCTTTTTTCAATAAAAGGTATATAAAAGGGGTACCTTTTCTGACAAAATGGTATATAAAAGGGTAAGGGACTGGACCTCAGGGCGGAGCCTCCCTGCATTAAACTTTGTTAAGTACCCCCTCCCCCTGGGATTATGATGTACTTGTAAATTTTTAAGAAGTCAAATCCCAACCAAGTTGTGTACCAAACTATAGGTCATG
>JAHPZR010001992.1:22500-25005 GCA_019787425.1 Platygyra sinensis
TGATGTCTTTTGGCAGACTTTTTCAAAGTTTTTCGCTGTGTTTTGGAAGAAACCGTTTAGACCAATTTGTTCTTCCTTCATTACGTCATTTAATTTTCATCTTGCTCTCCTAGGATTACTTTAAACAGGCCAGTCAATTTGTCAAAGTTTATAGTGTTGTTTCATATACTTTACTTTCACAAATTCTGTCACACGAATTCACGTTACAATAATACAAATTGATATTAAATCTCAAGAAATTAATCAGTAAAAATTTATCCAAGTCAGAATAACATCAATGCCTAGTTTCATTTAGCTTGAAATCAACACAGTGATTTTTTTGTTCGAGACAATACTCAAAGCTATTTTATAAGACAAGTACAAATATTTTATTCAAATAGATTGATCAATAGCAAATAAATATTGGAACTTATGAAGTTTTTAAATGTTTTCCAAGATTTGACAAGAATCAATAAGCTGAGTCTATGTACAAGTACTCTCTAATCCCATCCATGCATTTTAAATGAATATCTGCTACCATAGTGCACCTGTACTTAACGCCATATATGTAATGCATACAATGACGTCTTTCATTTAATTTGTTCTGTGATTTCTGGATAGCATTTTGGAGATGCCTGCTATAAAGTCTTTCTTTACAAACAAGCTTTACCCTAATCACAGTATTTTAATGCTTAAAACAGAAACAGAGCTATGACTCAATCGTGAATAGTAGGACTTAACAAGAGTGATATATTATGCATTATCTGACTAGTCTATAAATGGTGCAGGATTAGCGTAACATTTCAATTCAATTTTTTTTTATTTTCTTTAATGGGATCAATTATTCTATTTTGAATGGGTTGCTCTTATTATCCTTATTTGACTGTAAAGGAAAATAACACGACAAAACAGTCGATAAGATTTCAAGATCTCGTTTGAGAGCAATTTCGATGGCACACTAATCGACTCTCGTACTACTCGTCCATGCAGTTTGCCAGTTTTCAAGAGAGGAGATCATGGGGAATTTTAGCTTATTTAAAACAAGTTATGTTAACATTTACCTACTCACAAAATGTACTTCTCATCAGTTAAGAGCCGAGGAAACTGTAATCCTCAAAATTTTGATGATCCATAGTCTTAATTGTGTAACCGAACCGTGATTCAATATAAGCGGGTCAAAGTTTCCACTATACAATAGCAATAGAACTTTGATTGACCTTTAACCTGAATTAGCGAGCCTCGACTCAAAGAAGCAAAATACACCATGGAATTATTAAACCTGAAATCTTGTCAATACGTTAATACAAGAACACTTGTTTAATATAAGATTTATGTTCCGGTTCAACAAAGTTTGCTCCTATAGCTATGCAACTTGTTAAAGTGATTCCATCACCATTCACTATCAGTTAACCTACACGGACAGCTGGACAGAACCTTTCCTAAGTATTCCCATTCACCCTTGAGTGGAGGAGAAGGACCTTCGATTATTGGTCGACACATGTCTCTGTCTCCCCTTAGAGCCTTATGGACCACTGCGGTTCTCTTTGCCCCTCGTTCTTGCTTGTCGACTTGAGGAGCTGTCTTAATCATCTGATGGAAAGGTCTCCAAGGACCTGATCTTCCAAATATAGTGGGTAAGCGAAGATGAACTAGGTCAGGCTCCCTGAAAGGCGAGAAACGTTGATGAAATGGTTGCATTGGTGCATGAGCCATAATCCAGTTTCCTCTTCTGTGGCCGTGGTGGACCCATGGAGCCCAATGCTTTTCTCTGTTCTCTTCTTCATCATCACTGTCTTCTTCACGGCTAAAGTCACGAGGAATAAATATGTTGTGTTGATAATCCCAAAAACCTTCATCACTATCTTTATGAGCCATTACCACAAAGGGATTAGAATGATGGTTATGTCTAAAAAAATGGCGTCTACGGGGGAAGTCATGATGATGGGCAGATCCAACAAGTTGGGGAAATCCAAAATGATAAGGAAATTCAAATTGATGCACTTTTCGGTGGTAAGGGCGACGATTTTTACCTCTCCGTTCAAAGTCTGGAGGAGACGTAAAGGTTTCATCTGTGTCCATTAGTGATGATCTTTGGGGAGGTTCTGATTGAGAATAAGCTTCTTCGGTGTCCATGAGAGTGCTACTTGGCACGGTCATACCTGTTAACACATTCTCGATGTCTTTGCTTTCAGTTTTCATCTCTTTGTTGATAGTGGTTTTTACTTGATCGTTAAGGACATTCATCACCTGGTCCAGCTGCAAAGCAGGACTACCATTCATTCGCGGGTAGCCATAATATATATCGCCCCCAGTCAGGGGACTTGGTTGTTTACTGAAGGATTGAAAAATTCCTAGACTATGTTTCTTTTGGCAGGTTAGAACTGTCGAACTTGTTTTCTCATTTTTAGGATCGGCATGACAATCCAATTGTTGTTGCACTTGTGAGTCTCTGTCCCTGGCTGAGGTGATTGGAATCACCTTCCCACCGACTGAGAGTGATCCATGAATTCGTTGTGTTGGATTTAA
>JAHPZR010001994.1:0-7500 GCA_019787425.1 Platygyra sinensis
ACAATAACAATAACGATAACAATGACGGTAACGATAACGGTAACGGTAACGGTAACGATAACCATAACCATAACGATAACGATAGTCATAACCATAACCATAACCATAACCATAACCATAACCATAACCATAACCATAACCGTAACCGTAACGATAACCACAACGATAACGATAACCATAACGATAACCATAACAAGAACAAGAACAAGAACAAGAACAAGAACAAGAACAAGAACAAGAACAAGAACAAGAACAAGAACAAGAACAAGAACAAGAACAAGAACAAGAACAAGAACAAGAACAAGAACAAGAACAAGAACAAGAACAAGAACAAGAACAAGAACAAGAGCAAGAACAAGAACAAGAACAAGATTAAGAATAAGAACAACAAGAACAACAATAACAACAATAACAACAACAACAACAATAACAATAATAATAATCATAATAATAATAATAATCAGCCCAAAATGACTTTTTTGAACACAACGGCGTGAGCGACCCTGAAATGCAGTTTGTTTGATGCCAATGGGTTCTCTCTTGTTTCTACTTGATATATCCAAGTTTTTTTGGATTCATCAGGTTGAATGCGACAGGTTCAAAAAATAAATATATAGTACACCTTGGGAACACGATGGGCGATTGCTGCGAAGACGAGAGTGGCATTTCTTTATTCAAGGCGAATAACTTAAACGGAAAAACTTGATATATCCAAGTTTTTTTGGAATCATCAGGTTGAATGCGACAGGTCCAAAAAAATATATATATAGTACACCTTAAGGCGATTCCTCAGTTTTGCATTGCGCATCCCTACTGCGCACGATTTTTGCGTCATTAGCGCGCGCAAATTAGCGCGTGCACGTACACAACGAAAGAAATTTCCCTCAAGCTAAGCTCGATAGCGAAATAATTGTTCGTGTTCTTTTAAACGAGCATGATGACCTATATTTTTTATTGCATATAATAAGAGTGTACACATTATCATCTTTAATTTAAAAGAAAACTAAAAAATTTTATCGGAAGGAAAAAAAGATATAGATGAAAGAGTGCACGAAACCGTTACTCTGTGATGCAAATTATGACCGCAAAAACAACGACTCTACGAACGCTTTACGTCCACGTCGTTTCAAATAGCGTGATGTTTCCACAAATTTTATATGATACTGTTCTACATGCTCGACATGAATAACGCGCGTGATTAGCACGAGTACAGACACAAATGTGGAAAGATTGGCCCATCACATCTCTTAAACGAGAATGGTGACCTATCATTTTTATTGTATTTTTCGAAACAGTGCTTGGTAGAGAACATTCAGGGAAAGTTTCAAAAAAATTCATCAGTAACTTTTTTTTCTGAGGAATCACCTTAAGGACTTGTTCAAATGAAATAAATGTTGTGATCAATACGTGATTTGTTTAAATTGCCATGTTATTGATAACAGATACTGTTATCTTAATTCTGTTGTCTTTTTTTTAGGTTCAAGAGGCTTTCAATACTCAAAGAAATAATAAAATTTAATAAACAGTAGTTTACATTTTTTTTTCTAAATCTCATTTGTCTTCTTTGAATATTGACGGGTATTGAATATTACAACTTGTAGGCCGTGAGACTACCACAGCTTCTAGATCTAGCAAGGTCACATTTAAGCACTGCCCCAAATTAAAAGATACAGGGCCTTCAGAAATGTTAGAGTTCATAAGCAGTGCATGCATTCACAACAATGTGAGGCATCACACTGAATTGTTTGAGAAGTCAAACAAAATAGAGCAAGGAAAGACTCACTCTAAACCAGCCACAAAAAAGTTGGAAACCTTGCAATTAGCTTTTGTGAAGAAAGGGGAGAGAAATTTTTCTGGAGAAAAGTCCCAGTGTCCAAGACTTTCCCTGTGTATCTTTTTGCAACCCCCTTTTTCAACTTAAGTGTTAGATGGCATTACAAAAACAAAACTCTGAAATGATTTTACTTAATAATAGTACTTTGAGGAATATTAACTTACTGACTGATGGGGACACTTTTAATACATCACAAGCAGACTGCTCTTCTTGGTTCTACTAATATATACACAGGCTAGCCATGCCTTGAAGCCTTAGCTATAACACTATTCCAAAATATCTTTTAGTGTAGAGTGTGACCAATTTCACAAGTATTTTATCTTTGCCCATGGAATTTAGAAAAATGTCGAGTTTTGCTCTCATAAAAGTAAGTAACATTAGTATCTGACAGCGACAAAACAGTGGTCAGACTATTGATGGATTATTATCTTGAGATAAAAGTAAACAGTGACACATTTAAAACAAAATCACTGATTTATTCAGGAAATGAAAGCCAGTGTTCATCCGAAGGGAAAACTACAACGATCGAAGACCACATAACGTTGGTTTACTTTGTGGATTTTAAGAAACATTACATTACATTTGACCTTTAAACAATCGACCAGGCTAAACAAAACCGAATATTTACGAGACAAATAACTGCAAACACAAAAATCCTTTTATTACGTATTCCAATAAACATGGAATAAACTGGCGAAGACTTGAAAACCTGTTTACCTGTTTGAAGTTCGGGATTACATAGCCAGGCTGCATTCCGTACAAGTTACGCAAAAGATCTTCCACGTGTATCTTTGCCTTTTTCGATACAATACCTTAACATCTTGGCGTAAACTTGGCAGATCTTCGGCGTGACCTTCGCGTGCAAATGAACCTTGGTTTTATACGAGAACCATCGACATTGCTAACGCTCTGGCTCTGAGCACTACGTGCATGTTATGCTAAAAGAAATATGCTCCATATTCTATCAGGAGAGTGGTCATTATATTATCCGTATGAAACGACTTTTCCTACAATTAGGCAAAGAAAAGTCGAAATGAACTGATCCAAAATGAAGCGAATACTTTTACCCTAAGGTCTTTTACCCCTACATTCCCCCGCATTCGGCCGCCATTTTTAATGTTTTGAAAAAGTTCATTGCCATGGTGATCATGTTATGGTTCGTGACGTAATCCATTGTTCTCGCTGCTTCCAAAACTGGCATTCTCCCTATGGACCGGTAATTGCTTTCGGCTGATGAGAGACTGGAAACTGCAAAGTTTAGCAAATGGTAAGGAAATTTCCGCCTTTCCATTCCAAACTGAAAAAGATGAGTACCTCTGAAGGTACTCCGCAATTTCTGAACGGAATTCCTGTAAAATTACATTACCATTTGACTTCAAACCAAAATTTCCGGATTTTCGGGCCAAATGGTAAGCACCAAAAGGATCTGTGCTGATTTATTTCTGACACCGATTTTTACCAACATTGATTCCTCGAGTTTATTTTGGTGTATGATAACCATGCCAAATGAGTAGCTTTACTAGGATTATCATGTGATTAAATGACGTCACTCGGCTGAATAAGCAGAATTGGTAAAAAGATGTCTAATAACAGTTTAATGCAAACCTGAAAATGTTGCAAACCTTGATTTTTAGTTATTGCAAACTTCAAACGCAGTTCTCACACCTAATTCTAATAACTTATATATGACTTAAATGTATTACCCCTGAATGGTTTCCATAGCATCACTTGTCAAATTACAAATAAGAACAATAAGACGGAAAAGGTAAACAAAAGAACGTTCTCTTGTAAATTGCATGAGTTACTTTCGAACGCTCGTTGTAAACAACGTGGACTCTTCTTGCTTACTTTGCTATATTATAGACCCTATGCAAAATGTTCGTACTCAAAATAGCCTCACTAACCTCGTTCGGGATAAATGATTCTTTACAATTTTTTTGTCTCAAAAACGAGGTTAGTGGGACTAATTTAAATACAAACAAAATAATAATTTAAAGGTAGCCATTTTTTGCATAGGGTCTATAACCGTATTAAATGAGAAGATATACCAGGCTTACAACGTGACCAATTTCACATGACTCGGTTTGCCTGAACAGATAGAAGTGGTACAAATGTGACTACTACGGTCAAGTACAGGAAAATGCAAATACAGTCATGTTACATACACTGGGTTTTAGTTATTGAAAATCTCAAATCTTTTCAGAGCTTATGTCAAGAACTTATATTTAATTTGAAGAAATTGTTCCTAGATGGTTTCCATGGCTACACTGGCCAAATATTAAACATTAATAATTATTCAGGATATAAGAAACTGCTTGTATATGTGTTAAATTGATAGATAAAGTTGCATTTTCTCGTCCTCGTCGCTGTTATCTAAAACAAACTCCTCGGCAAAATCTTCAAATCTGTTGTCACAGTCTTATAGTTTGCACACATCTGTGCACTTTAAACCATTCACCAGGCAACTAGGAAGTTGACATGCCCTTGTACCAGTCCGGATTATACTAATATATCAGGACAGCTGTGACTCGCATTTCAACCAATGGGAATTCGCGTTATGATTCAAGTGTCACGTTTCATAACAAAGCAATATTTCCCAGATGGCGGACGAAGTTCGGGCAAATCGTGATCTTTTGACCTGTCCATTATTTTTACTCGAACGGGAAGGTATCTAACTGCGGCCTTGTATATTTTGTATTAATTAAAGAAGTTAAGGATTCTAAAAGCAACTCTGTTTTTGGGTTTATTGAAAGCGTCTTGAAAGAGTTTGAAGAAATCTAGCAGTTAGCTTGATCGAATCACTACATCGGAACAGAAGCTTATCACTTATAAGCTTCTGATCGGAATTAAAAGCGCAGTCAGCGCGATTTCTAAGAGAGCTTAAGAGAGACTGCTTTGCAGAATTCTGGCATTGGTAAGTAGTTTATTTCCGTTTTTGTCCCTGAATTAGTGGAATCACATACCTTTCATACTGAACTGCGCGTTGTCCGCGTTGTTCGATCGATCGAGAATTCAAAGAGAGTTTACAAAATATCGGCGTTGTTTATAATTACAGCCATGGAATTTGGCATGATGAAACTTTAACAACCCTAGAACCAGAAAAAATATAAACAGCTCGATGAAAAATACGCGTACTCTTTACTAACCTTGGGATATGACCACAAAATCGAGTCTACATCGTCGCTTAAAACCAGAAAACTCAAGGATAAGAATACAGTTTGCGTTCTCTCACTTCCAAAATGGCTGCGTATTCTCCTTCTCAACGTTACGTCAAAAAAAACTCCTGGATAATCAGGATACTTTGCGGCCAACCTGTTTTCCTAATTCTAAAATCAAGAAAATCGTAACTTAGGTGTCATTCAGTTCTAAGTTCTGATTATTTTAGATATGAAATATTTGATTTTCAGGCCATGATTAACCCGATATTAGATATAGCAATTCAAATATCAGAACTCTGAAACTTGAAATCAGAATTTAGAAATCAAAAATCTGAAACCAGAAATCACAAATCAAAAATCACAAATCGCGATCCCTGAAAATCTGAAATCCACAACTGAGAAATCAGAAATCAGAACCTTGGTTTCCGAAATGCCACTTGTAATATCCAGTTCTGACAATCACGGTTTATCCCAGTTTGCTATGTCAATATTTCGAATATCGAATCGGGAAAACCGTCCACATTTCCCCTCCGGGGGGTGAGTAGAGAGATTTTAATGTTACTTCCGGTATCGTTTTTCTAAGCGAGGTAGGGGTGAGTATTTTTTAACTTCCTGTGTCAATACCTTTAGTGGGAAGTGGGGGAGGGGTTGAGGTGGAGTTAATGTTGGAAGGCAATTTCCTGCCTCTGTTAGAAAGTACTTTGAGACGAATCGAAAATCTTTTCGGTTGCTTTACTTTGCTGCGACAAGATGAGTACAATTCCTTCTTTAGAGGCTAATGAAGAGATAAAGCGACAGCGACACTGCGAATGAGATTTAGAGAATATTGAAACAGATGGGTGACAATACCCTTTATGGCATTTTCCGCTGCAGTTTTGTTTAACTACGATGGTCCACTGAAGAACAAAAGTTGTTTGACTTTCATTGTGAATAACGTCGAAGGCCGTTGGCTTGGCAATATCTACAAACAGTTCTCCTTATAATTCCTTAACGTTTGTGTCGAAATTTCCTTTGTAAATATTAATGCTGAACGTTTTTAAAGAACCCTCCAGAGTCAAGGATATTCTTTATCTCTTCCTTAGCCCCCAAAGAAGCAATCTTGTCGCAGTAAACTTAAGCAACCGAACAGATTCGATTAATCTCAAAGTACTTTCTAAAAGAGACAGGAAATTGTCGTCCAATGTGACCTTTACTCCACCCCTCCCCCACTTCCCGCTAAAGTTATTGACACAGGAAGTTAAAAAATACTCACCCCTCCCCCACTTAGAAAAACGATACCGGAAGTAACATGAAAATCTCTCTACCCACCCCCGGAGGGGACATGTGGACGATTTTACCGATTCGATATTCGAAATAATGACATCGCAAACAGGGATAAACCGTGATTGTCAGAACTGAATATCACAAGAGGCATTTCGGAAATCAAGGTTTTGATTTCTGATTTCTCAATTGTAGATTTTAGATTTTCAGGGATTGCGATTTGCGATTTCTGAATTCTGATTTCTGAATTCTGGTTTCAGATTTCTGATTTCTAAATTCTTATTTCAAGTTTCAGAGTTCTGATTTTTTGAATTACTATCTCTAATATCGGGTTAATGATGGCCTGAAAATCAAATATTTCATATCTATAATAATCAGATCTTAGAACTAAAGTACACCTCATTTACGATTTTCTTGATTTTAGAATCAGGAAAACAGGTTGGCCGCAAAGTATCCTGATTCTGGATAATGCCGGATACGCTCTATCTTCTTTTTCTGCATAAAAGTCCGCCATTTTCCTTGCTAACAATAGCTTCATGGCGTCATGCCCGTCCTAATATATCGGGATAATCCGGACTGTGTACACGAGCAAGATAGTAGTTCTGTAAGGCCTGAGTCACCGCTCATCCAGTCAATGGCAAATTGATCACCGTCTTCGCGCCAGCCAGATCCAATGGGGGTCGGTGCCCGTTGGCAGTTTTGCAGACTTCGCTTCCAAATGGTTGCTTGGAAGTTTCCGCGAGACACATGCTTGAACAAACAGTCAACACAAGGTGGTAACTGGGTGGAGTCGATGTCATCCTTCTTGGCGCAGAATAACCTGTACATCAGCTCGTTGATGTTATCAGTTTCTGGTTGAGAGCAATAAAGCTTACATGCAAACGCTTGGAGGCTTTGAAAAAGCATATCTGATAGAACCCATTCCATATTCAGCTGCTTGAACATTTCTTGGTAGGATGTGTGTTGCTTGACAAGTCGTAGGGCAGTTATCTTTCCTCTTCCAGCGAAGGCACTCACTCTGTCACAGCCAGTAAGAGCATACATACATATTAAGCATGTGTTCTCCTCCCATGCACGGCTGCCACCCCACTGGAGATACTGACATACCTAGTTCTTGTCTGCGTTCCGCACTTGACATAAATGGATGCCGGAATAAAGCACTTAAACGCCAGGCAAAAGCAAGAATACGTCTGTATCTTCTGATGCCACAACCACGGCCTTGTAACCCGATCTAGCAGCATGAGCTGC
>JAHPZR010001994.1:15000-22500 GCA_019787425.1 Platygyra sinensis
CACATTCATTGTCAATTGCAGGATAAAAAGAAAATTTAAGAATGTGTGTTAGGAGGTTCAATTCTTAATATAGAAACCTAATAAGTCAATGCTGCTCGCTAGTCTAAGGAGTCATTGCTGCACGCCTTCCTAGAAAGTAACTCGTGCTCGCTAGCTTAGAAAGTCATTGCTGCTCACTAGCCCAAGGAGCTATTGATCCTCGTTAGCGCAGGGAGTCACTGCTGTTCGTTAGCCCAGAGAGTCACTTCTCCTCGCTAGTCCGGGGAGTCATTCCCGTTCGCTGACCCAAGGAGACATTGCTGCGCGCTAGCACAGGTATTCACTGCTACCGGCTAGTCCAGTCATTGCTGCTTGCTATCCCAGAAAGCCATTTCTGCTCTCTGGCCCAGTTAGTCAATGCTTCTCGCTAGAAAAGGTAGTCACTGCTGCTTATTAGCGCACAGAGTCATTGCTACCCGCTTCCCTAATGAATTGTTGCTGCCCGCTAACCCAAGAAATCTTCGCTGCTCCTTAAGTCACTAAGTCATTGCTGTTAGCTGTAGTGTGTGTCCATATTTGGTATTTCCTTATTTGGTAGTAAACATGTGCTTGTAGCAGCGGGAAAACGCCATCTTGAGTAAAGCATTAAAAGTTGTTGTGTTAAAATCTGTCTCTGGTTAATCGGCAAACGCTACATTTGGCGACGAGGATGGCGGTTACATTAAGTGGTTTACCTTGTATCTCTCCCTTCGACTGCATTGGGGAAGCGGCCACATTAGCACAACGCTGGGATAAGTGGAAAGCCGAGTTCGAACTGTACGTGGCAGCTACGGGAGTAGAAGACAAAGTGCACAAGCGAGCTTTACTCTTGCATCTCGTCGGCGCAGGAGTCCGCGAAATCTTCAAGACGTATCCAAACGAAGTAGAAGGTGACGCTAAAGAGTTCGACAAAGCGATGACATGTCTATCGAATCACTTCAAAGTCAAGAAGAATGTACCTCTAGCGAGACAAAAACTGCTTGCGAGCAAACCGAACCCGGGTGAAACGATCAACAACTTTGTTACGCGCCTGAAAAGTTTGGCGGAACACTGTGACTATGGAGAAGAGGAAGATAACCAGGTGAGAGATATTGTGATTTCCCATGTCACGAACAAGGAACTGAAAAGCAAATTCTACCGCGAAGAAAATCTTAGCCTTTCCAAACTACTCGAAATCGTCAGCACCTATCACAATAAGGATGTCATGGTTCTTGTCAGCGAAGACGCTGTGAATCGTACCTGGGAAGACCGAGGTAAAGACGATAAAGCGAGCGAATAGCAAGCAGCCATGGCAGGGCAAATGTTGGAGATGTGCTAAGCCGGGTCACATGGCGAAAGATTGTGAAGTTTCCCGTAAACATACTTGCGGGAAAACGCCATCTTGAGTAAAGCATTAAAAGTTGTTTTGTTAAAATCTGTCTCTGGTTAATCGGCAAACGCTACATTAGCTAGCCCAGGGAGTCATTGCCTATTGCTGCTTGCATTGCTAGCCCAAGAAATCATTGCTTCCTGCTAGCCCAAAGAGGGAGTCATTACTGCTCCCTAGTTTACAGAACCATTGCTGCTCGCTACATTAGGAAGTCACTGCTTTTCGCTAACCTAAAAGGTCACTGTTTCTAGCTAGTCCAAGGAATCATCGCTGCTCACAAGCCTAGTAAGTCAGTGCTTCCTTCTAGCCCGAGGAGTCATTGCTTCTCGCTATAACAGGCAGTGACTGCTGTCCCCTATGCCACGAGAGTCATCGTTCTGTTTGCCCGGAGTGTATTGCTACTCGCTAGTTTGTAAAGCAACTGGTTCCCGCTAGCCATGGGAGTTATTTCTTCTCACTAGCTTAAAGAGTGCACGCTGCTCGCTTAACCAGAGAGTAACTGCTGCTCGGTAGCCTAGGAAATATATATTTTTTTTTCTACCCAGAAATCCACTGCTTCTTGGAAGGGCAGCGGGTCACTGCTACCCGTTAGCCCAAGCAGCCACTGTTACTTCCCAGCCCAGAAAAGTTTGAGAAAGAAAATCAGCACAGAGGGCAAATAGGGAAAAAGGACTCAACTTTCACATATAACAACTATTTTAACTTAGTCAAAAAAGTGTCAGTTTAAGTTTTGTCTCCCTTTGTAGACTTTTGAAACAGTATGTCAAATAATTGCATATGAAAATCATCGGGCAGAATGCCTATTGGTGTCGGGACATTAACCTCCAGTTTGTAGATCTGGTGTCATTATGACGCGTTACGCTGAGAAAAAGCCTCAGTCATTGGTTGCCGTGGACGCACAACGATGCTCATCAATTTGATGAAGGCGGCAAACTAAACAATGAGCGCAGCGTATTTGATCGAGAGTTACAGACTGCAATATTATAATTAGCGACCTTCATATTTGACTACGAGTGCGAAAACGAGCGCGAGTACGACTTTGGAATGTTGCGGGGCTAATGTTATCCCTCAAACCGTAACCCCTACCCGTTGCTGACTAGCACACAATTAAACGTTAGGGATAAGATTGTTTTGATAAGTAATTATAAGAGGTAAGTAAATTTGGTTTGAAAACTCGTACTCGTACTCAATTTCTCTACTGCTCGATCTCTTCGGGATTGATCGTAAAATCAGGGAGTTTAAGCAAATCACTACGGCTGGCGCTGATACTCCTGCCGGAAGTAAATTTCCCCAAAAATGAGACACTGCGCATGTACGTCGGTTGCATCCAGCCGTAGCGTGAATCTGACTACGTGAGTCGGGATGTCTTGCGGTAGTGGCTGCTACATAGGGTCTATTTCGCTTTTCTGGCCCTTTTCAATTGACATCTCGGCATTTTATGAATTCCATTGGATACTATATCCTTTAAAGTCAGTTTAGTTCAAAGATTGGGCCAAGGTTGATTCTCATGATCTTTTAAATCAGTAGCATGAATTTGCGATAAGTTTTGGCAAAGATGTTGGAATGGCGAAGTGAGTCAAGTGAGATATTCGTGTTGAGCACGTGGTTGTTTTTCTTCGGTTAAGTTTGCTTTGGGGGTTTAGTGAAGACGTTTTGTATCCGGATAATTAGACGATGCTATTTTGCTTTTTTGAGTTTGGCTTTATTGTGTCCTTCACTCGCTGTTCTTTGAGATATTTGTCTCTGAAATTATATATTTCATCCATCAAATTGTTGTTATTGTACAAAGTGTATGGCATTCGCTTTCGCTCAGAAATAATATGTTCGTACTAGCAAGGAGAATAGCTGCAATCGCTCTTTTGAGCGAAGCCATTTGGCTGTGAGAAACTAAATAAAAGAGAGGCATGATGCTGGTTTGGAGCAGTTCAAACACTTTTTTGAGGCGGCCAATAAACTTCTCTCAATCTCAAAGCTGCTTCACAGTTCATATAGTATAAACACTGGATTATTTCCTTCACTAAATGGTGGTACTAAATGAATAAGAAATGGATGGATCGGGCGTTCTAAGAGCTCTGAAAAGAGTTCCCGATCACATTTATCTTCGCTTTGTTCGTTCATCGCGTTGACAGTTGTTGAATAAACCATCTGTTGTACCAGGCTGCTGTTTTAAAATTCGCGGAAAATCAAACATTTTCTAAATGAATGATAGGCTTTTGTTTCGTCTTGGCAACCCTTGTTATTTATTCATGGGCTGAAAACAATGGCATCAGATTAAGCACGCGCCATTTTCGAACAGAACTCCGACTTATAATTTTACAACTGAAAGGGATAGTTGTTATCCAGTTTCACCAATTTTCAAAATCAAAACGGTCGACTCTATTTCAGGAAATATCCATCTTCCATTTCCCTCGCTTGGGTTTTTGGAAGCTAGTTTGAGTTTTCAGAAAATCGCTCTGGAAATCGGCTTCCATATATAAAATTCCCGTTTTTTCGTCATTTTCAAGGTTAAAGGGATAGGCCTTATACTTTGTAAAACTTCTTCATTTATGTGCAAATTAAAGATGAACCCTTCCTCTTCAAAAGCCTGTTCTTGGGTTTTTAACTTGTTGCTTCTGTAAATCTGGAAAGCGAGTTTTATTAAGGCCGTTTTCCTGATTTCTTTCTTCTCTTATTCTGGGCTAACGAGAGGCACTCGCATCCAAATTTCCCCGCTTCGGTGGTTATGAATAATTAATTCATCATGGATGCAGCTTTTGAGAGATCACCAATTAATTAACGGAGCAGGCACTCTACAGTAACATTTAAAAGATAATAATTTATTACTTTGTTTGGTTTCTCTCATTTTTACTTGATGTGATTATAATAAGTTCGCTGAACAAAGTGAGTCTGACGTTGAGTTCTGCATTCCAGCCTGTATATAGTAATATCATAGCTGCAACATTGTGACAGATGCATGTACGCTGTATTCTATTTTAAAGAAACACATAATTATATTAACTAGTGCCTGTTAAATTAATCATTTTTTTTTTCTTAGAGATACTTTACTCATGTTTTTTTTTTTTTTAAATACCTGCTTTTTGGTGAAAAATGGATATTTATTGTGCTTGGTTTATAATGCTTTTAATCAATTTTGTGGTAGTCTGGATTGGGCATGGCGTAAATTAGTATTTTGCCAGCATGAATTGGACTGGGTCTTGAGGATTAGTATTTTTAAAGAAAGAGAAGGTTTAAAAATTACAGCCTTGCCATTTGCAACATCCAATACGATTAATTTGTTTCCTAATATTGTACAAATAGTATTGATGAGATCTCTAATTTATAAATTATTTAAATGATTGCTTTTAAAGATGATTTCCAGTCTGTACTGTGCACATTTGGCACTCTAATGTTTGCGAGTCTCACAATAAAATGCAAATCGATGTTATTCGTTACGAACCCCTTACCTTATCTTTGAAGCGCATTTTGAATTCTTTTTCGAAGCAACTTCAGAAAACCCCGCAACTAATTTGCATATCCTCTCAACGCTTTAGAACGAGAAAACAGAAATAAGAAGAATTTAGTCACATGCAAATTAGTTGCGGGGCATTCTGAAGTTTAGCCTCTTTATCCAACAGTTTCCTTGAGTTTTACAGCCATGAAGGTTTTTCATCATATGATATCAGAAAGAATGGAGCATAAAGCTTCTCATCGATCAGATAATGGCGGTTGACATGAAACTTTGAACTTACTTCATGTGAATAGATGCGAAATGCTACATTTTGGGACGTCTTACATGAAATAATACAGAAGTCGTAAACGAACTCTCGGGAGTGCGCAGAACGGACTGGAAATCATCTTTAACCTAATGTCAAGCTTTGGTGCGTGTAGGACATTGATGTATTCTTGATCCATGTATGTTGCTGTGAAATTTTGAGGACAATCTCTCAGCCAAGGACATCATCAGCCAACATATCAGCAAGCCAGAAAGGGTTTTATTTATTTTATAACCCTCCCATTAATTTTCATTTCGCAATTAAACCGCTTGTAAACTTGATGAAAAAGTAAGTGGTGATCCGATGGCGAATGCGCGTGATTGACGTGAGGGAGCAAAGTAAATTTGATTGGTTTAACTAACTTTATTTCCACTTTGATTGGATCAAATTTGACAAGCTGTCATGTGAAATTAATTCTAGTAACGCCCCTTGGATCAAAAACTCGAAAATTTGGCGCTTTTTTTGTTCATATATTTTTACGAACTGTTCAAAAACCTAACGAGAAAGAAATGTGTTTCAGTCCCAAAATTTACATCCGTGAAACATAGAACGTATAAAATCTAGAACACTCTAAGGCTGACTGATTTTTTGTCTCTCTCTCGCTTGAGATGCAGTATTTTAGTGGGCTTGTCATTGTTTTGAGCTGAAGGTAGGTCACCGGGTTTAATCTCGCGTTGGTTTTAACGGCCTTTCTTTCCGAAGCAGAGAATGGTGCTAAACCATGTCGGATTTGCAAACCTTTCTGGAACATTTAGACCAAGCTGATTTGCTGCATTGAGGACTTCAAGGTCTTCGCTGGAAATTGGACGCTTGTTGTGCTTTGTGAAATAAATCAATCCCTGTCGCCCAAGATCTTTTAGTGATTGATCTAGAGCTTCGTTTGCCGGCTTGAATACTTATCCCGAATAAGGAAAACGGCATTCTTTGTTTCTTTTTGTCTTGGCCAATTTGGAGTCTATTAGGCACACGTTCACAATCAATAGCTTTACACAGTTAGTTTTTCTCACATTACAACGTAATCTAACGTGGATGCGAGGCAATTTCAGGCTAAAACTACAAAATAGCTCGAAATTGCTTCACATACATGTTAGACTTCATTGTAATGCAAATGAGCAAAGTTAACCGTTAAAAGCGCTATTTATCGATTAAATTAAATTATTAATAGATCGCTTTAACCATTTTTAGGGAAGCGCAATGATCAAGAAGCAACGCAGATAGCCTCTGGAATTGGTTCTAAGTACCTACAAAAGGAATATAATATTTTAGGCAACAGCATTAATTTACAATCTATTTTATGAAAAAAGTCTCTTGAATATTTATATCTAGGATGAGCCTGAACTACAAGGTCCTTGCCATTAACACCTTTCACTTGATACGGTATTCAATTTCTTCACACCCCCTCTTCCATGGTTAGGCACGTATTAGAGACAAGGCCATATCTAGGTTTGTGTCATGAAAATCATTATTTTTTTCAGAACTTAAAATATTCAGGTTCGTGATCATTAGTTGTATGTCTAAATAATTTGTAGTTCCCGCACGACTGTACACACCGTGAGTCTTATGACTTTGAGTTGTTTATCAAAAAGCTTATCGAAAGTACTTAGTCCACATCAGCTTTTTAGCTGCCTTTTTTACTGACCTCCATGGCAAATAAACAATGTAAGCTCTAAACAATACCCAACGATGCTCAAGTTTGGGTTTTTTTTAAGTGGCTCTGTCTTAGGTACCCCACAAAGATCCTGTTTAGGTTTCTCGTTCTGCAAACTTTAACTTTCTAGTATTTGTTGATTCAAGAACTTTGTTGTTCGCTTCTAAAAGTCGCCTCAATGTGTTTGGGTTAGTACTCTACAAAACATGTTTTATCCTCCAATCATACCGTGTGGTGATTCCTCAGTATTGCATTGCGCACCCCCAGTGCGCACGATTTTCGCGTCAGTACACTTACTTAATAAAGAACAATGGGCACGAGTACCATTCGCGCACACACTTGCACACACAAATAACAATAGACAAGGGGATGTGGACAAGCATTTAATGATGTAAGTGGCAATTGCCATGATGAAATTTCATATTCAATCCGTAATTGAAATTAAGTGACTGTTAAATTATGAGTTTACCTCAGGTCAACCAAATACACCTTCGGCGCGTGGTCGTCTCGCTTTATGTTATGACGAGTGGGTAATTTTGGGTGCTTCAGGCTTTATTTTAAGCGCTGCGCGTGATGGTTATAAAATCCCATTCGTAGTTCTCCCGCCTCCCAAAATTAGTTCCAACAAGAAGCTATTTCTTTGAAAAAAATAGTGTTTCGTTTCCGGAAAGACATCCAGTCTCAGAGAGGCTCGTGTTGTGATATCTTTTGTG
>JAHPZR010001994.1:27500-30000 GCA_019787425.1 Platygyra sinensis
TTTCGGATCTACGGATTTGGCCTTAAAAAGCGCACGGATTGTGGATTTTTGCGGTAAATCGAGCGAAACGGCGGATTTTATAAAAACATTGCATCGTGGATTAGCTGTAATTTTTGACGCGGATTCCGGATTATGCCTGTTTTATGTTCGGATCTTGGATCCTAAAGGAAATTTGGGTCAAAGATCTTTCTTCAGCCTTGGTCGGTATGTTAATCAGCTCATCCAAATTATTTCTTTTTCGAAAGAAGTTCATTTAAACTCGGGTGCGAGACTGTTATTGGAATTGTATTGTGTTATATATAGCCATCGAGCATGTTGCCTTCTTCACATTTGGGTGAAATTAACAGTAGCATTCACATGTAACAGGTTTACCTTTGAACTGTTACACTTCTGTTTGCGGACGTAGTTCTGGTTTTGGATTTGAACAAAAAATTTACAGAATCGACGGATTTAGCGGAAAAAAAAGGCACAGACCGGGGATTTGCAAACCCTATTCATCCTTGTTTAAACTGTAGACGCTTTCACCCAAAACTTAAGTTAGGAGAGTTATTGCTCATGCTGGAGCATGTAAGGCTGTAGGAACTCTTGTCATTTCTATGTGGAAGTGTTCATATTTTTGGTTGTTTTTATGTAAAGATGACAAGCACTGAAATGCCTTTGTGCGCGATCGGGCGACACTTTACAAGTTTAAGAATATCTTTGTTAAGGTAAAGCCAAGAATCACCTTTTTTGTTCAAAGGATTTGTCCTTTTAGCGTGGTAGCACTGCGTCTAAATTTTATGCAACCAGGGAGGCAGGTTTTTTTCTAGTTTTTGCAGCGCTGACGGTACGGCAGTTGTGCACAATGTAAGCGTTGTTAGGGTCTTTGGAACCCTCTAAGGCTAGAGACACTTCGGTCTTTTAACGGTTTGTTTGTGAGCGAGTTCACGGTGATAAAATCACTTTAGTAATTGGAAGTCTTTCCTTTATTTAAAGGTTGCTTTTTTGCCAGCTGCTTTCGCCAGCTCATTGCTTTCACATGCTAGAAAAGCTGTGTAATTTAAAATGTTCATAACGCATCCCAAGTTGGTTAGAAGCAATAAAATGAATCGCAAACTCTTATTGCATGTTTTCCTTGTTGTCTCTGATTGAAACCCCACCCCCCCCCCCCTACCCCCTCTCTCTGTTCTTTTCAGATATTTTTTAAGAGAGGCATTTGGAAGGAAACAGCAGATTTCTGCCGGGGTTGGCCTCGAGGCCGTCAGTCTTGTCAGCGAAGGCACAAGCTACCACTTACACTTATCATCAAGCGTTCAAGAGATGGAAAGACTTTGCTTTCAGCAATTTCAAGAGCGCTTATCTCTCTGCAAATCCTTTTCACGTAGCAGTTTATTTGCAGCAAGTACTAGAATCTACTAAGTCATGTAGTTCCTTTGATACGGCTTTTTTATGCCATTAAAGGGGCACTGTCACGGTATTTTAGCGTCATTTTACATTGCCGAAATATGTTCCTGCATCCATGGAAACCCAAAAATAATAATGCAGTTTTGTTATCTAGGACTTTATCACTACACCGAAACCATTTATTGCCGCCTAGCATGGCAAGGGTGGAAATGGATTGAAATTTGAAAAAACTAGCCAGTTTTTTCAAATTCTACAGCCATTCCTTGAAAATATTGCCAGAAATTCATTATGGTTTACTCTCTGAGCCACCATTCTTTTGATATGTTTCTTTTAGTCCATTTCAGCATTTTGGAAACGAGTAAAGGTACCAGGTAAAGATTTCAGCAACGAATGAAGCTGAAAACAGCAAAACTCTCGTGACAGTGCTCCTCTAAGTGGGCCCAAGAGATAGCGAGTATGGCCTCTCCTACCGATAACCAAGCAGTTTCCAGAGTCCAGAAAGCGGCTAAGAGAATTTTAGGCGCTGGGAGACCCAATAGGAAAAAGCCCCTTACCAGTGATGTCTAAAAGACATTGTGGAAGGCCCGGACCTGTCAAACATTTTGCCACTTAGAAACGTATATGCCTACAGTGTGGTACCTTATGCGGGATTTAAAGATCCAAAGAGGTGATTAATATCAGAATGAGTCACATTCATTTCCACGAAGAGTGCATGATTATCAAATTAGAGAGAAGTAAGACCGACCAGCTTCGACAAGGCGATCGGGTTGTTATTCCTAACTCAGGGGGTAGCGTTTTCCCGGTTTCTTGGTTTTTTTATTGAAAACCTAACTTAGGAAATTAGATATCTACCCCCACTCAAGTGAATTTATTTTGCGACCATTAGTTAAAACTAACTCCTCATACAAGTTGATTCGAAAGAATAAGCCCATTTCCTGTACAACATTCAGAGATCAGTTAGCCAAAAGCCTACAGAAAGTAGTTCCGGATTGCTCTGTTTATGGAAATCACTCTTTTTAGTCAGGTGGAGCCTCTGAGACACGGCAGATGGAAGAGTGTCGCAGGTAAGTTTGGTTGCATCAAGGACGACATCTCTTCACGACTTTTAGTCTCGAAG
>JAHPZR010001994.1:45000-48883 GCA_019787425.1 Platygyra sinensis
AAAACACACGAGAGGTTTGAACTTTGATTGTTGTCGGCTTAGCATACAAACAATGCGCTATTGTTCTCCGTTTCTCGCCTAAGTGAGAACAAGTGGTTTGAACAAATTATGACCCGTGAAACGCCCTTTCTCGATGCTGTGTGAAACTTTTACAATGTTTACAATGAAATACGTCATTGTCTGCGGTCGGATCAAAAAATGAAAAACAAACAGATGTCTAAAACAACTGGCCAATTATTGCTCTGAGAAAGACGACCTTTATGTAACCTTTACCTCATAAATAATATCATGAAATAAGTTAGATAAACCCCTCGAATGTCGGTATTAATCCATATACATCCCGAGGGCCGTAGTATATGGCTTAATACCTCCGTTCTCGGGCTTTATCTCTTACATATTTGGACATCAGATCCTCTGCACCTTTGACCAAAAGATTTTTATTTTCCTGTATTTCACTCTTCTTTTTACTCAACTACGTTTCAGTTTTACATTCAGCCAATAGGCCATTTCCGAGTTGTATTTTGCCTCTGTCAAAACGAGTCTAAGTGCGAAACCATTCATATGATTTGCACCTACAAATTCATTCCGTGGGATGCCTGTGGCAGGCCACGGTAAGTTTTCGGTAGGGTTTCTTTTTTTTCGACGCAAAACGGCAAATTTGATTGACAGCTGAAACTATTTTTATTTCCAAACATTCTGCGATTCTGCGACTCTCGCAAAGACTGTAATTTCCAGAAGCATCAGTTGTGCGATTCTGGCAAGGAACATTCTGCGATTCTGGCAAGGACAGGAAATAAATAGAAGATAAGACATTTTAGAAGGCATTTCGACGTTGTGTATTGAATTGAACAACATCCGCGTTCTGTGTTACGCATCGAAGCAACGAGTTCACTGTTCACTCAGCCTGCCAAACTACGAGTTCAGCAACCGGACCTGCGTGTTCATCCGGCCTACGCGCCTAACGCTTAGGCTAAGTAAGAAGTTTGAAGCAACTTTGACACAAGATATGCATTGCATCAGTGTATCCACAAATCAAGGATCGATTCCATCACGGAAAACATCGACACCAATCATTTCAAAAATTGGCTCAAGTACTTGTTGGTTTGCAATTCAAGACATTTAAGCCTCGAGAGTTTTACTCTATCGAAATTTTCGCAGTTCATTCAATCCATGAGTCGACAATCAAGCTACGTGATTTGTAAAGTTTTGTGTATTCTTGCTGACATATATTGAGCTTGCCTGTTTACCAGAACGCACATGTAAATAGTGTTTGCGAGAAGGTTTATTCCATTCGATGTTTATTTTATTTTCAGTGTTCCGCCGTTAACATTTATAAATACAAAGGGAAATAAGTGTTAAGAAGAATTCCTCATGCCTCTGACTGGGATGGATCGAAACTTTAATCCTTTCGCTATTTTGATATAAACAAGCACACATCGATCAGTGGGAATATACCAGTTGCGTTACGGTGCGTTACGTTTTCTCTCACACAAGTGAGCCTACTTCAGTTCTTCTCTCATACAAAAGAGCTTCTTACTATATAACAGACAATCAGTATTTTAGCCTCTTAATATTTTGGCAGATTCGTTACGTTCATTGACGGCAATACAGCCCTTCACAATATTTTAGTCTTCAAAGAATTAAAACGTTGCGTTACCATTAATAATAATAATAATAATAATAATAATAATAATAATAATAATAATAATAATAATAATAATAATAAAAGGTTTATTACACAACACTTCCACATGGTGGCTCTTCGTTTGTGAAAACTAATTATCTAAATTAAAAATTTATGATCTACAAAATATTTTCAAAAACATATATACATCATTCTATACATTATCCTAAGACTACAAAACTAAAAATAAAAAATTGAAATCAACATTTAAACGACTTGTGTTCATTCATGTCTTCAGATCTTCTCTAGCAGTTCTCACGATCTCAACGTAAGAGAAATGGTCTAAAAACAAATTCCAGTTGTCACGCTGCAAGATTACTTCTGCCAGTTTTGATGCCATTTCTAAACACCATGCACACTCACGTTCCATCTTGTAGATCACCTGGAAAGAGGAAGTAGATGTGGGAGCCTGGGAATTGACAGCTGAATTGAAGGAGACTCTGCTCACACAGTAACTTTCCGCCGGCCTATGCTATTTTCCACTACAAGCACAGTGACCGTTTCGTGATTTTAATGGCCGATCTAACTGATTAATCGAGCACTTTACTTAACTCCAGAATTCATTCTAATGCTACGCTCCCCAGCCCAAGCATCCCACGGAATCGCCTTTTGGCGTCTTGTTTCACGATGATCAAACTCATTTTTATATGAAAGGTTTCACACGAAGACTCGTTTTGAAACAGAGGCACAAGGACACATTCATCCATGAGCTGCTCACAGGAGCCTTTGATTTACAATGCGTGACATCGGCATTGTTTTACGTGCACGAAAACATCGATTCGACTTATGTTTTCGAGTTCTGAGTAACCAATATGTTGAGAGAAGTGCCTATGCGACTGTTTTCAGGTTTAACAGAGAGAATAAACGTTTTGAGAGAGCCAAAGTAAACTCCTGATGTTTCCACTAGTTTCCGGCCGCCATGTTGGAATCCCCCAGACGGGCTCCAACATGGCGTCTCCATACTAAACACTATAATTTTCGGTGATACCTTTTCCCGAATAACTCGAGTTTGGAGTATCGCACATCCCCGAAACTTGGGCGCGTTGTTTATTTAATACTCTTCTGCGATATTTCAATTTCTTGACTCAATTTATTAAATGGTAAGCGATTTTATTTTTCACTTGCGCGATAAATAAGCTTACTTGCGTGACGTGAAAACCAATTATTAGACATTAGGGACCGGTCATTATTAATGGTGGGGCGGAGAAAGCTTTTTTGGGGGATAATTGGAACTTAAAGGGTGGACCAGTCATAACTGGGAGCCCAAAAGGGGCTGGTGTCACTATACCTTTTCCGGTCATTATATTTTGTCGGCGCATTTATTAAAAATTAAATTAAGACTTGCAGACTGAGACGTCTTTCGACAAAAAATTATTACCTTAAAAGGTGAAACAGCGCTACTTGCTACATCTAATTTTATTATCATAAACACCTCATTTTCCGTAACACTTTGCCAATATCCATGAAATCGCATACTTGGCAACCTACAATTTTAAAATTTTCGAGGGAGCATCCCCTTAGACCCACTACGTTGGATTGCCCCTTCGGGCGAATCGGGCCTCACATTTATTTATGCCCCCTGTTATGCTTTATTTGACGCCTGTGAAAACGTTTGCTTAGAACCCTGATCAGATACCGAGAAGGCACGGATCAAGAGACTGCACCATGGCGACTTAATTAATCTGTAAGTCAGCATCAGTGTTAGAAATATATTACTATCATATTACCGAGGTTAAAAAGTACTAATTATATACGTGGAAAGTAAATGTAAATACGAGGAGATCGAGAGTGGGGGATCACGAAATTTATTAGTAGCTATTTGTTTTGTTTTGCTGGCGATGGATAATGAGCGGTCCCTTGGTCGCGCTGAACGTTCAAGTCTGCAGTCAAAAGTGATTATTTGTATTGAAAAGCGTTTTCTTGGTTAGGGATATTCAAAACAAACTTTTTTTTTCAATATTTCTTTTTCGAAGGAAGAAATCCAAGCAAGTTACTGCGAAAATTAAAATAGCCTCCCCATGCAAAAGAAAACCACTGCACCGCACCTTGGCATTTGAATGGTTTTCTTTCTCGCGAAATGTTTAATAAGGAAAATTCTTTGTTATGCGAATTAATGGTTCCCCCGTGTTTTTCACTAGGACCCCTTGTTTTCCACTAGAACCCGTTTTTTTTATTTTTTTATTTTTTTTCTACCAGACC
>JAHPZR010001996.1:0-39412 GCA_019787425.1 Platygyra sinensis
TTGGTTGGTGATTCTCAAATCAGTGTGGTTTTTGTCGGAGAGACGCATTGGAGCTGCGATACTGTTTGGCCGTGAGCTGTGGATAGCTATACTAAACTCGCTGCTGTGTCCTGAAACGGACAGGAACATTCGCATCGGGAAGGCAAGGTATCACTCAGTGTGGTCAACAGTTATTTTGGACCACTCGGAAAAGTTGATTTTTTTAAAATAGTACATTAATCTCGGCGGGAAACATTTGTGTTGTTTATTGGGTTTGTTAAATGCGAGATAAAGCACTGGTTTTTCGGCTTATCAAGACCAAAGTTGGTGCGTGGTTTAATCTCGCTAGACTGCCGAACTTGGGACGGCTGCTCGATACTTTTTTTCTGGATCATTTTCTAAAAGAACCGGCTATATCTTTCGTTCTTCCTACTTCTCGAATGCCTCGGAATAACTTTTTGTACCTTATCTTCTGCCTAGTCAACGTTAAATATATATCTTATTCTTCACACTTTCGGCTATGCTCAAAGTTGCCGGTTACTATGATCAAATTTTTGACCTCTTGATATTTTAGGTGTATCACTAGAATTCCAGAAGAATCAAACGCCATTTATTGGTTTGCAATATCTGTGCACATAGTTCCGGAGATAACTTAAGTTTAAAAAAATGTGGCTTCGGTATGAAAACCTATGCTGCGTCAAGATAGAGCCATATCCGTTTTAATCACCCACTGTATTTATGCACCCTGCTCCGTCGCTACGGACTGTGTTTTGCAATGCGCATTGCTAAGGCCAAGCTCGGTTTGCTGGGAAGAGAACTAATCTGACACAAATCTTTGCCATAATTTGACCACTAAGTTAAGTGGCCGTTTATTGTGAGAACATCTCAAAATACAACGAACTGGAAATACGTACCTTTTCCCAGCAAAGGTGAGGGCAAACACGCCAAAGCCCTGAACGCGTTAGCGTGACAGGGCCGCCCCACCCAAAGCCAAAGCAATGCACAGACCCAAACAATACCAAACAATAACAACTGAAACATGATTATTGCATCTAACCAAGTGGCCCCTGCACACATGGTTTGATCTACAACTGTTAACTTGTAAACTATGATGTAAAATAATTAAGTTATATTCAAAGTTAGTTACCACGTTTAGAAAAACAATTGGCCCCTGCACAAATGTTCCCAATGAGGCAACCATATAACAGGACAAAAGCTCTATAGGAACTATCTTCTAATAACTGAGTTGACCCAGCACACAAGGTTTGATGCTCAAATTGGTAGCCTGCCTTACCACATGCAAAATATCAACAGAAGACTCAAGGTTCAATGTACCTTGCGGGAAACGATTGGCCCCTGCACAAAGGTTCCCAGTCAGGCAGCTAAATAACTTAACACCAATCAAGTGCATGAGGCACTGTTAGCCCTAGACATCGGGCAGAATGCTTGGACGTCATTAATTATTCATAACCACTGAAGCGGGGAAATTTGAATGTGAGCGCCGCTCATTAGCCCAGAATAAGAGAAGAAAGAGCCGAAATCAGCCAACCGGCGTTAATAAAACTCGCTTCCCAGATTTACAGAAGCAACAACTTAAAAACCCAAGAGCGGGCTTTTGAAGAGGAAGGGTTAATCTTTCATTTGCACATAAAAGGAAGGAGTTTTACAAAGTGTAAGGCCTATCCCTTTAACCTTGAAAATGACGAAAAAACGGGAGAGAGAGAGAAAAGAGAAAACTTGTCTATTCAAACAAAGTAAGAAACAAAAGCGGTTTGTGCTAAACGAAACAAAGGGAGTAACAATAGCGCACTGGTTTCATTGTTTAGTTTGCCGCCTCCATCAGGCTAATGAGCATTGCCGTGCGTTCATAGCAACCAATGAATAAGCTTCTTTTGGGTGCTATGAATAATAACAAGCGTTATAACAGACCTTTCCAACTGCAAGTAAATGTCCCGAGAACAATAGGCATTCTTCGCGATGAGCAAGGGCTCTGAATGAACCAAGTGGCCCCTGCACACATGGTTAGATCAAAACATTATAACATAAGATCATTCAACAAAAGGCGCACCTTTCAGGAAACAGTTGGCCCCTGCACAAATGTTTCAATCAGGGAACTCTACACATATAATACATCTAGCACTATTGGTTACCAGTAAGATACATGCGCTCCTAATGCAGATACACTTGGCCCTTGCACAAAAGATCTGCACTCTCATTAAGGAAAAAGCAATGTAGACAAATGTTAGACTTGCAAGCATGAGCATATGGCACTGGGTTAAGTAGGAACTGCCGAAATAGTCCCCATTGTGGAAGGGCGTATATAGCGAAGAAAAGCATTGGATTTCCAGCGCCCAAAGGTTCGAATCTGTGTGTCAGACATACCCTTAGCTGCGGCCCAAGAAGCTGCTCCAATTCTAAAACTGTGTGTCTTATATTGAGCTACATTCAAATTGCAAAACTGAAGGTCTTCCATTAAAGCGGCGACAAAGCAAGATCGAGATATTGGAGAGGCATCCGGCCAGCAAAAAAGAGGTCCCGGAGACTGTCCGCGCAAACTTAGAAACTCTAACAGGAGAGAAACTGGGCAAACAGGCTTCTCTCGATATATGAAAATATCTACTGGATTAGACGCGTCACTATGCTTGTAATTCCTAAGTGTTAACTTGATCGCTCTGACAGTACCCTCTCGTGTTTTCAAAAATACCGTATGACTGATGGCAATTATATTTTGACAGGGTTGATGAGCCCGAGATGTAATTTCACCCACTCTTAGGGCAGCGAAGAAAGCAATCGCATACATGGCCTGAATTAATTTCCTGCTATATAATGAGGATTTTGTGTGTTCACATGCTAAAATAATATTTTCAAGTATTGGCAATGTGATGGGTAACCGAGAATCTGCAGAAGGGTGAAGTTTACTATAGCCCCGGAGAGCGAGCTGAATCATTTCGGACTTAGTTGGGTCAAACAAAGAAGCTAATTTATGAGGATAACTAAGTGCTGATATGTAGCTTGCAACTGTAGAGGTTGCATATTTTTGTTCAGCTAAAAAGGCTATAAACAGGGCCAACGTATGAGTTGAAACTGGAAATAGAGGGGTTTGGAGCTCAAGCTTATCCCTTTTAAATTGCTGCAAAATCTGCCATGGACGACGATAAGTATTTAAAGAAGTGGCACTCAAACTTGCTTCTAATAACTGGGCTAGTCTATTACCCAGTTCTCTGGTAGAAGATGTGCTGGCAGGGGGGTTGGTGCTGAATCCATACCCCGGGACAATGTGTGGAATTTGTCGACCTGTAAACGAGACAAACTATCAGCTAGCACGTTCCTAACTCCTGGTATGTGGCGTGCCCGAAAGAAAATATTGTTCCTCAGGCAAATAAGAACCATTGCGCGCAGTAATCCAAGCATCTTAGTGTCTTTCGCAGTTTGCTTATTGATGACGTGAACTACACTCTCGTTATCAGTCATAAAGAGTACCCTCTTGTTTCTCAATTCACTACACCATGTACTTAGACCGACTACAATAGGAAAAAATTCCAGAAAGCAAATATTATTTGCTTTCCAAGCAGCGGGCCAGGTACCATAAGCCCAGTGCTTGCCAAAGAGGATGCCATACCCGCTAGATTGTGCAGCATCTGTGTAAAACTTTAAGTTATAGGAGGTCGACCAGACTTCCTCTAAGAAAAAGGACCTCCCATTGAAAGAGGCTAAGAAGGTTTCCCAGATTCTTAAATCCTTTTTAGTTTCTCTGGTTAGACGGATACTGTGGTGTGCAAGTCGTACACCAATGGTGAGGTTTATCAGTCGCCGGATAAAAACTCTGCCAGGGGTAATGACCGAACAGGCGAAATTTAAGAGACCTACAAGCGATTGGAGCTCTTTCAGTTTAACTCTTTTTCTGGGCAGCAGATTGCGTATTGCCTTCAAGGTTTTGTCTACTTTTTCCATGGGAAGCCTGGCCTCAAGATTTAAACAATCCAGTTCTATACCAGCAAATGTCAATACCTGATTAGGACCCTCCGTTTTTTCAGGGGCCATGGGGACACCAATATCTTCACAGAAATGCAAAAACCGATGAAGACTAGCAGCACAGGCCTCGTGGGATTTTTCCAAAATAAGAAAATCATCTAAAATATGTATTATATTAGGAATCGCTAATTTGTTGCGTGCTACCCACTCCATTGCAGTGCTGAGGGCTTCAAAGGTCTTACATGAACTGGCGCATCCCATTGGTAGACAACGATCGACATAATATTGCCCCCTCCATTGCATCCCTAGCAGCTGGTAATCATTAGGGTGAACAGGGATTATGCGAAAAGCACTCCGAACATCAGTCTTAGCCAGAGCACAGCCCAGGCCTAAACGTTTAATAATTTGAATGGCGTCATCAACTGTGGCATATTGTACTGAGCAGAATTCTGGGGGAATGAAGTCATTAACTGAACCTCCAAAGGGGAATGACAGGTGATGAATCATTCTGTATTCACCTTGCACTTTTTTGGGAATAACTCCCAAAGGAGACACTTTGAGGTTATGAAATGGGGGCTTTTCAAATGGTCCAATTATCCGACCTGCTTGTATTTCTTTAGCTAACTTTTGATCAACAATGTCAGAGTGCTCAGATGCTGAAACAAGATTGTTGGAACATGAGCCCTCTTGAGGCCCTTGAAAATGCAAACGAAAACCATGTAAAAAGCCAGTTAATAAATGCTTACGAGAAGCCTCCTGATAACCAGTTAAATACATTCCTAGGCTCTTAGCCTTGACCGGGGTTGGGAGTGCTTCGGGTGGTAGGACTGCGGTTGGAAGTGGCATAACTGGAACCAGTTGGCTTGGTCCCTGAATTCCCTGCTGGTGGTTTAGAGTAAGACTGCTGACATTTGGAAATTGGGTGGTTATTCCCGCACCGGAAACATTGGTGTTTGAAGGAACACCCAGGGCATGAGACTCCCCTGTGAAATTTCCAACAAAACCCCTTTGGAATACGTTGCCCTGTTTGTTTGCTTTTCCCAGTCTGGGGACTAAGTTTGGCACGAAAGGAATGAGACCTCAACCACAACTCAGCGTGAATCTGGTCCCAAGGTGCCCCTTGGGTCTGCCTTATACTACGAAAGCTCTCATCATAGAACTTCCAATTCGCTCCCAGGGTTGCTAATTCTCGTATTACGGAGCCATACTTCATAAGGGCTGGGGTATCATGTGGGACTTTCTCTGAATAAATGGCAACAAAAACTTGAAAAGCTGATACCCACTGGTCTATGGATTGGACCGTCTGTCTTTTAGGATTAGGGGCAAGTGTTAAAGTTGGTTTCCCGCCTTCTCCCTTTTCAACCCTGAACGTGTAATGTTCATCGGACTGAGTAAGGCTACTATTTAACAGGATAGCAAAGTCTACATACTCATTGGCCCATATTTGCTTTTTCACCTTATCCGGTACTCGGTGTGTTAATGGGACAGCGGAGGATAAAAAAGTGTTCTTACTTGGTGGTGAGACTACTTCACAGGGAAACAAAGAACCAGTTACTTGCTGTACTGCCGAGTCCACAGTTTGTTGCACAGATCGGTCGGTGTTCCTAGGGGAGAGGTTGGTTTCTGCAATGTCTGAACCGCCATTTACAGGTGCACTATCCCCAACAGTGGGATCCGGAACAAACTGTATCCCTGGAATGGCTGATGGAATGGATGGAGGAGCCTGGACAACTTCCTTCAGGGCATGAGTTACTGCTGATGCAATGTTGTTGGACAGGGTTGATAGCATTTCTGGAGATAATGCCAGTTGCGTTGGTGCTGGTGCCCCCTGGGTGGATGCTGGAGACCCTGACTGCACTGGCTGTAGCAGGGAGGGGTGTGGATGCCCCGGCTGGTCTGGAGCTGCAGTGGTGTGGTCCACCACCCGACGTCTCTTTGCAGCTCTCTCAGGGTTGCTTTGTGCCCTCCGAGGTGGCATACTAGCAAGTAAAATTACACTTTGGGCATTATGATTCATGTAAAGGAATGAAAAAACAAAATTACTGCACTAAAGGCTGCTGAGAACAATGGTTAACTGAGCACCCATGAGGAAAAAACCAACATAAAATAAAGCCCCAGAAACAAAATGTTGAAAGCAAGGACACTGATTGAAATGGCTTGACACTGCAACAAGATGTTGCAAACTTTACTATAACATCACAATGTTGTTATAGGCATACAAATGATGCAACAGCATATCCGGTACATGAATGGCACAGAGCAGTATTCGAGGTTGATGCACTTTGAGCTTAAAAATTGAAATCTTATGACCTATTATATGATTCCTACGAGTTAACAGAATCCCATATGGACCCTGGTAACACGTTCTTAAGATTATGACACAACCAAACCGAGCTGTAGTTTTAATGTCGGTGAATTTACACGCCTGGAAAACAGAAATTATAACCCCCGTTCTGTGCAAACCCTTGTTACTGCTCCCGCCGAAGTAAGTATCATGACCAATGCTGACCAAAGCCAATAGTGTGTCCTTACAAAACAAATGGGTGGTGAAATACAAATGCCACCCTTAACAAAACTGGGGCTGCAGCTAATAATTAATGTGCTGTAAACCATAATTATTATATCTATCGTAAAAACTGCATCAACACACAGGGTGCTCAGTACCACTGGTGAAATTAATATAGCTCAATAACTGAAATGTCCCGAACTCAACACTGACGAGGTTATCCAACCTAAAATTTTTAGCTTAATATTGCTTGACTTGGGACAATGCCCATAAAATGGCTCCCCTATAGCTACGATAAAGGGCCTTATTTCCAATGTCGTTCAGATGGATACCATCAGGCGCGTAGACTGCATTATTTGTTGGATTAATCAAACCACGATGTTGCCAACACTTCGCTGTAGGTATGATGCGTAAAGACTCCCTGAGGTAGCCATTCAGAAGTGCAGTTCTATCGTTATACCCGACGAAGGGTTCGTTCTGACGAGCAGTTACTTCGCATACTGCTATAAATCGTAAGCTCAATTCTGTAAGTAACAGCTCTGCTAGAGCGACTATTGAGAGGGCAATTGTTTCGGGGTCGCTATCTTTGTCACATAAATCGTTCGAACCCAGCTCGAGGACCACAATGTTGGGGGCGGCGCTGCGAATCTTATCGAGATCGTGTTTGATCATTTTATCGACTGTTCGTCCCCCGATCCCGTGAAAGATGATGGAGCATATATTACTCAATCCTAGATTCAGATCGTAAGGTCCGCCTGAGTGATTTTGAGCCGCGAATTCCTTAAGTCTTCGTACAAACGAATGCCCTAACACAAGCACACGTGGTTTCTCGTTCGCCGCCGCCATGTGAGACGAGCGATAGGCATTAAACAGCTATTAAAACTACTAGACACAGCTTACGTAACTTGTTCTCTGATGAATGTTCGTGAAAACCGTCTAGTGCTTCTCTCCAGTCGCCTGCCAAATGAAGGGGAGACTCTGTAAGAGAAGTAATACGCGAGATAACCGCGCTAAGAAACTTGCCCTTCACCGAAGCTTCTATGAAAGAGGCTTGTAACCTGATGCTCACGTGCCTACATCAAACTTTATTTAGGGCCCGGATGTGACTCCATCCGGGAAACTAACCACGGCTCAGGTTGCATAAAATTATTTATCCCCACTGGTAATAAATCGCATTTGTTTCCTAATTTGTGAGCATATTACGCTTACATTACAAAGATTAATTATCAGAAGCCCCATGATTTTGTTCATAGCAAAGCTGAATTTCCGAAGATTGCCGAAGACTTTCGAGGAAGACCCGAAGATGTTTCGATCATACACCAACGAGTTTAAGTACATTTTAAGAGACAAATGTGATATCAGTGAAATCATGATATCTTCACATTGAGGGTATGGAAATACGCCACTGGAGTCCCGGATGTAGTTTCGCATGAATTTTACGAGTGGTGTATTTTCCAGTAAAACACCCGTCTATATACTAAAAATCCGTATTACTCTAGCCTTTATTGAATCGATGCGCAGGAAACGATTTTTCGGAAATGTTTGGAAAATGTTCGGGAACTTCCGCCTGATCCTCGGAACAATTTTGGAAAATCTTCGGAAAGTGGTCGGAAATCTTTGGAAAATCGTCAAAAACGCCGTCTTAAGTATGTCTATATGTCTATATAATAAAAAGAACATAACACGTTAGCTCTAAGATATAAATTTTATGTTCTCGTGGCAATAGCAATATATAGAATTCATATCTTCTCACCACCATGTAATTAGTATTACATTATTATTATTATTAGTAGTAGTAGTAGTAGTAGTAGCAGTAGTAACAGTAGAAGCAGTAGTAGCAGTAGTAGCAGTAGTAGCAGTAGTAGCGGTAGTAGCAGTAGTAGTAGTAACTTTATTTAAAGAGGGTAACATGTAACAGTTAAACACTGGCAAAGCAGTGGCCCTCTATCCTAAGTTAAAAATTAAAATTACAATTTACACTTCTGCTTTCTGTTATCCATCCAGGGACAACTTATCTCTATCAGCATCACCTCCTTGTTTTCCCTGTCTACAAACCTAGCGTCAACTCTGTTGGCTCTTACTTGGCAGGTGCTCCGCGAAAACAGGCACATCCCAATACGCCGTCACCTTGTCGTCTTGATACACAGATTTACGCTTTACTACAAATCCCGTAATTAGATAACATGTTGATATTTTACCTTTTACTACATAGTTTTTAGTTTCTTAATCTTCCCTAACTGGTGTCCCCAAATTAGTAAGGGATTCTTTTTCCCTAACTAGGTGGCTTTTGATACTTTAATAAAGTTTCTATCTGGACTGGTGAATACCAGGGTGGGATGGCGTCCGTCAGCTGATAGGCCTCAAGCATCTCAAAGAATAGAATTTTGAGCGCTGCGTTGTGCCTAGTCAAGTACAAGGTTTGCACATTGCACTGCAACCTGACACCACGTGTGCGACCGGCTCTCTTATGCCTTTCGACATAGCCTGCATTTCTCATCATCGCCCGTGTGTGTCTTGGTCTTCCTTGAGGCATATAGCTTAGTTGGCAGAAGTTGCTGATATAACTCTTGTAGTCCCGCCACTGTCTTGATTGGAGCTGTTTTCCAATCTTTCCAAGCAAAACATTCCTCGTCCACATCTTCATCTTTCCATCTCTCCACTATTGACTTCCCTTGCCATCTCTCACTATCAATCTCTGCACAGCCTCTTTTCTGGTTTACTTTCTTACTCCATCCACTGAACTTCTTTCTGTCGATTACGTTCCCAGCTTCCGTAACCCCCACTGGTTGTGGGTACTGCAACTCTAATCGCAAGCCTGTGCTCAAACTTAGCCCATCTGTGACGACGTTCAAGCGTTTACTCCGGCAAAAGCAAGGTTGTGATTGGTTGATTTAAACTACAACTTTAAATGTGATTGGTTAATTTGAATTACAACTTTGAATGTGATTGGCTTATTAAACTGTCCGATAACACAAACTGTCCGATAACAACTTGACTAGTGAATTAGCGGGAAATAGGAGTTCTTTTAAGCCAATCACAATCGAGGAAATTGTAATTTTTATGATGATGATGATGATGATGATTATTATTATTATTATTTGTTGTAATACACTTCGTCTAGTGATCCTCATAAGACGTCAAGCAGTCCTCATTAAGACTCGTATCTGGAGCATTCCCTTCTGTTACCAAAGCTACGAGTGTGCCATCTGTTGGCTATTCACTCTTCTCCTCTACTGTTGGCAGGGATGGTTGATGTCTTGCATTTATACCCTCTGTATCATCTGCAGACCAGCTGGCTGTCTCGATATCTTCTGGCAGCTGAAAATTAGGGTTTATTGATAGTGCCAGGCTTCTGAGTAACTTGTTTTGCGCCTCCAGCGTATCCACAACTGACTTGATCCTCTTCATCATCCCTCGCGTAGCTCAGTGAGTTCAGTTGGTTTGGTGTCCTCGGTCAGTGGCTCTGGAGCGGCTTCAGGATATCGTGCTTGTAGCCACTCCATTACTCTGCAAATTAAGTAGACATGGTTATAAATTTGTCGTCACTCAGGAACGTTTGCAATAAACAACGAGACTGAATTTTTTATTAGCGAAGTTCCTTGGCATAAAACAAAGAAATCAGTGTATTAATCTTGTAAATAATGCAATGACTACAACTGTAACTGAAGTAAGTAAGTAATAAATCAAGATTAAAGGATTGGTTCATGCTTAACGTGCGTATATCGAGCTATGAATGCACGAGGGAAGTTTGGAAAGCAGGAGGGAAGAGTAAGCTAAAAGTTGCTCGAGGCGCAGTCGAGGACAACTGTAGCTTGCTGAGTGCTTGCTCTCCAAGCTTCCCAAGTGCATCCATAACTCGATATATGCGCAGATAAAAGCATGAACCAAATTTGTTTACGAAATAGCGACAACAACTTGGGTGCTAAAACATGCAGTTCTAATTGTGATAGACTACAAAGTTCGCGTAATTCAGGGTGAAGGAAAACAAGTGATCTTATTGACTGGTAACATGCCACAATGAGTTAAGCAACAGTTAGATCGAACGGAAATACTTTATCTGGTTCCTAAAATTGTCAATGAAATATTCGTTTATTGGAATTAATCAAATGTGAGAAACAAAGTCAAAATACTCAATAAAAATGTAGACAAAAATAGTCAAAATACTCAAGTTTTAGTCAACATCTTGGCTTGACAAAAGTCAAAGGCTTGAGGTATGGTTTGGATTGTTCAGAATAATGTTCACATTGCCGAAACTGTAGCAGAAGGAGCTTGCAGCTAAACTCGACAGAAATCTTGCAGCTAAAATGAAACGGACACACGTCATGTTATTGACGCAGGGCCGCGCAGTTCCCAACATTTTGTTTTTTAGCACCTTTGGACTGTTTAAGAAGATGAATTGAGGCATCCTATGCAATCTCAGTCTGTTAAAAATATACGAAGGCTTCAAATTCAGATTCAAAGCCTTTGCACGTTCCAGTAAGCATAGTGAATACGTACCTGTGATGCACAGGCTGCTTGCAGTTAGGCTTGTCATGATAAATCTCTTCGTAAAAATGCCGGGTGATGAAAACTGGATAGGACTCTTCTATTTCAATATGATACTCAATCTGCAGAGCAAGTCTCTTCATTGTAGCCAACTTTTTCATTTTCTCGGTATCTCCAACGGCTAGACCAACCTGTAAAATAACTTTGTTTAAGTGTCAAGGTGTTTAGCACTGCTCTGCTAATTGGTGACAATTTAAGGGCCCATTAACCGTATCTTTTTAAGCCGCTGCTCAGGAAAATTTAATGTAACCTTGCAATTTTTAGTTTCGAGTTATGTCACGTGTTTTAACCTCCCTTATGATCAGCAACACCAGTGAAGTTAGTATGCTTATTTTGATAAAACATGGGCAGAAATAACATCATTAATACCCTCGACATGCTGGAAAGGTTCGAACTGGTCTAGTAATTACGCTAGCAGCTGCGTGAAATTATATTGGTTCGCTTGATTGTCATGAATAGTGCAGAAATCGGTCAAAAAACGACAACCTTCTCTCAACTCGCAACGAAAATTGTGTCTCCCATTGTTCGAGCTGAGAAGACATATGACGGGTTGAATACTGTCGCGCGAACCTTGCCCTACACCGCCTGGTGCAAGCACAGATCCATCTAGCGGTGGAGGAAGGAGTTCCAGCTGTGCAAAGCTACTAAGTCCCGTGACCCCTTTCAGAGAAGTAAAGAAACTATAACACGGCTGACCCGCGAAAATAACAGACACTGGTCAAAATAACCTTTAAAATCAATCTAATTCTAACTGGCAGAGAGAGCGCAACACAAATAACTAACGGCCAACGAATCCAAAACATATAACAAGCATAAAGGTTTTGGTAAAGTGCACCTTTACGAGTCCTTTGTCCCTCCTGTGAACATTGGTTTACTTAATAACTTATTGACTATAACATGAGCTTGATATTTCCTTACCAAGAGATTCATCAGTCCGACGCTCATCAAAAACAGGCACAAAAAGAAAAATGTGTACGCCACTGATGAAAATGGATTACCAGCATCTTGGTTTTTGGAAGAGTTCACGAAGTCTTTAAACTCAAGCTCTCCAACCATCATAACCAACACACGAAGAGTGGAAAGAGGCACGGTGCGGAATGAAGCCTGGAATAAAAATACAGTGAAACAAGAATGAGGCCACCAATTAATATCTATTGTGGTGGCTCTAGTATTTAACAAATAAATCATATATTAAATTCCCTGGATTGTGGGCGGGACGAACGTTTAGTCGTTTCTTATCGGTTTTAGTTCTAGCATGGCCACATGACAGCTACCATTAAGGAAGGAAAGACTCAAAATTGTTGCTAAGATCCAAAAGTCGCTTCATGTTGTCTTTCCTGTTTTCCATGGACTCTTTCTGTTGTCTTTATAGCTACTCTCATCTTATCTATGCAACCCTGCCAAAGTAATTTGGATTTTGCGTTTCTTTAGTAGACAGATCAATCCAAGATCTTTCGGATCATGGCGCATCAAAGGAACCGAAGAGTCCACTTCCAGAGTGGATTCTTCGGTTCCTCTGACGCACCATGATCCAAGAGATCTTAGATTGATTTGTCTAGTAAAGAAACGCAAAATCCGTTTTCGGATTCTTTCGGATTAAAAAATCCAATCTAGGATTTTCTTAAAGAAACGCACCCTTAGTAGGTACTGGTAAACGGTCAGAGAAATCAATGTATGAGTGGCGGAAGGTAGTGCGACCTGCTATAGACAAGCATCCCAGCGGAAGTAACTCAGTCAAACTCCATAATTAGTTGCACACACATGCTGCTATTCAGGTATAGTTATCATACTAAACGAGTTAATCTACTCATAGTGGGATGTGACTGCTTCATTGAGATTAACATCTCAATATTTCATAGTTGGTTATAGATGGCACTTTAAAAGAAGGGCCATTGCATATTTTCACCATTCTTTTTGCAAATAAACTGTGGAAAGCAAAATAAATTATCAAACCTAGTGAGCCAAAATTGGCGTTGATTATTTTGTGCATCTAAGCTGATTGCCAAAAACGCCCGTTATTTCGTATTGGTCAGAACACATTGGACGAGAAAGACCACGAGCAAAAACTTGAAATTCAAATACGTCAATAATTCAAAGATTGTTTCAAAACGTGAGTCATTAAGTCCGCCTTGAAGAGGCCGTAGAGCTTTCAGTTTTGCCGGAGGAAGAGACGGCAAGATTTTTTTGCTAAGTTTCCTACTGATGGGATGCTAGTCCATCTCAAATTAGAGAGTGAAAATTTGTCGATTTGTTTTTTGGTCGAGTTGTGCAGATTGACGCTGCTGGGTGGTGTCTAGCCGTCAAGAGTCACAGCAGGGTGACCCCAGCGCTAGATCTGAGACCACTCGATTCGAATCAAACGCAACAATCTGATCACCGCCATATTTTATTTCCCAATAAGGGAAATCGGTAGCCGCTGTTCATCATACCTAATCTTTATTATAACTTTACCTGTTCCTTAAACAGAACGTGAAAGACCAGTGCAAATCCCAGGACGAGGAAAACGAATACCACCATCACTTGGACAACAGTCTTGATTACTTCAGTATACATTGAGATATAAGTACCAAACAATCGATATCTTCTAAGAAACAGCATCATGTTCGTATAGCACATAAAAATCGCCACACCCCAGGGGATCCAAAAATCTCGTGATTCGATGTCAATTTCCACGATACCCGTGGTTCCAATTATACTGAGGTAAAAGATCCAGCGAAGATAATTGGAGGTGTCCTTGAAATACCTCCAACGCTGCATGTATATAAGAAAAAATTCTTTGCATGCGTGCAAGACGACGAAAACCAAGCAAATGGTTGGCACTGATTCCTCAAAGGCAGACCTCTTCTCATAATCAACATATCCAGATCCAGATCCGTTTATCTCTGATAGCACATCAGTGTCATTTTCTGGTCTAAAAGATGTAGTCGCATCGGGCCTCGCCTTAGTTGGACAACAAATATGCTCAGGAAAATTAGCAAGATGAAATATGTGACAAAATCAGCAAAGAATCCGAACTTTCCCAACGTGCTCCATTTCCTTTCGTTGAATTTAAGTGTGAGAGGATGAAGAAGGAGCCGCTCGCGTTTATGCTTGATCATCGTTTTTACTGTAGAGAACCTTTTACTGTAGTGCTTTGCCTCTTGAACAGGATCCAAATACTTAAAGTCGTACGTGATTGTGTATTCTGGGTCGGTAGTGTTGAGGTGTGGAGAATGATGAACGCATTGAGTCAAGGCGACTTCGGCCGCTTCGGGGAAATTTTCAACCAGAAGTGAGATTGAAGTCTGCCCATTTTTGGTCTGGTAGTTTTCAAGTTCCGCCCACCTTAAAGCAAAACAAAAAAGTAGGTTTGGCCCAGACCGCTGAAACTAAGATGTTATTTTTCTATGCACGTTTGAACTAGCTTGGTCATTAGTAAGAATCATGATTTAAAAAAAAAACTGTTTGCACTGGTTAACGACTTCCATATTGTGATGCTACGTGAAGGTGGCCTAACGATCATTTCAACTATATAGGAATTTAATTAAACGAGACTTACATGCAAGATGAAGTTTGATTGGAAGTTTCGTTTAATTTTTAAATTCTATTTCGTTTAAGCATTGAGGGCTTACAAGAGACTTCAGAGCACACTGTGCACATGTAACAAATCGGAGAATCCATACTCTGTAACACAACACTTTGTCTACAGAGTATCTCTGACACAATAATCTCCTAGCCCACAGATTTTAAACATTCTCTGCAAAATCGTTATTAACATTAACGGGTTAGTTGTAAAACTTAGCAAATGTAGAGGCTGCATACCACCCAGATGTTGAGAGAATCTGATCTTAGCGAAGAAAATATATACTTGCTTTCGATGTGGCTGCAGCAACAGTAGTATGAGGCCGGAACAGTTTAACATTTCATGATCCCAGGCCTATGCATAACGACAGTAATCTTTTTGCCCTATCGTAATTAGTCAAGATAAGCACGCTGCGAACTTGACACGATTATTTTTTACAATTGCTTTATTTTGTCTCGCATTTAGAGGCCGGTGTAACATTCTTGCGGTGCTTTCTGCTGTTTTCGTTCCCTATGCATATCATGGTATCCCTACTTATACGAATTTAAGAGCTTCAGTTTCGTTTTTTTTAAAATAGCTAGCAAATACGTTCGAGCAAATTGTGCATCGCGTACGCATCCATGATCTGTTCTGTTCGACTTTATCATTCTTGTGGAATTTCTGTCAGTCGCGCTCGCCGGGGTTTACAATGGCTTTATTTTTTGCCTAGCTTCCTTCACCTATTAGTGTTGTATCATTTTCTATTTGCTTGTCTTTTTTTATTGTCAAACTAATATTCGTGTAGACAAATAACGTCGTACGATTTTTGGAGTTCAAAGCTAGTTTGGTTCCCACTCGATTAATACTATGACGTAAGAGTGATAACAGTAACGACTAACCTTTTGTGTTTCACAATTGTCATGGCAACATCAGAAGATCCCGCCTTCGCTGCTATTTCCAAACAACCATTACCTCGTTTGTTGTAAAGCACCAAACTTGCCCCGCAGTCCAAAAGTAGACGAACTATAGCTGCATGGCCCTGCCCACAAGCCACGTGTAATGCACTGTCACCGTCTGTATCTTGGAGGTCAAGAGAAGCTTTGAAATCAAGCAGAATCTTAGCGCATTGTAAGTTGTTTTTCTGAACAGACCACATCAAAGCTGTTCGGGAGTTGTTGTCTTTACTGTCAACTTCTGCTCCCAATTTAAGAAGTGTTTCACAAGCTTTCCTGTGAAAAAAAAACCGTCTTGGTGACTCAATATTGAACCTATAAATATTAAGTGGCTGGAACCTTCGTGTTTGCGCGTTAGTTACAATTTTTTTAGTTTACGAGCGCTTTTTCTAGGAATATTTACCCATGTACTTCCGTTGATTTTTGACGTTTCAAATAAAGAATGTTTGGCTCGGTGCCTAACTTTTACATTGCCTTGTAATTTTGAACTCTAACAACACATTTTTACTTACTTTCTCAAAGAAGCCTTAAATTAAACCTCGGGCTCACAAGCGAGAGGAGGGCGAGGGACAGACATTTTATTCTGAATCTTCGTCTTCTCCGCTTTTTTGAGCTGCACCGCACTATCAGTAAAATTTTTCATCAACCTAAACGTTATTCATTTTCTGACTTTCTTTAATAGAAAGCGATGCAATTCCAGATGGCACATGCTATGACGCCAAATAATATATCATGATATCTCGATACACACTATGCAAAGAAACCCAAGACGAGTAAAACCACCCCATACCAGCTTTCCTGTATCAATTAGTTCATTAACAAAGACGTTCTTGAGGAATACCTGGGAGCATATGTGTGATTTAAGCAGGAACGTACTTAAAAACGGAATTCTAAAGGATACCTTGTGAGCAGTTGTAAGCTAAACGAGAGAGAAGCAATTCCATCGAGAATCCACATGATGCCATGTGATGTCAATTTTAATGGTCAAATAATTTTTCAGTGGAAGTATTTCGGTGCAAAAAGAATTTCTCGCTAAAAGAACGGATAAAAGAACCTTCAAACCTTCGTCGAAGTATTGCATACATCACTTTAGTTGTCGTCTAAATTTAAGGCTTTCTTACCCTTTCTCGTGTGGGATTGCTGACCGCGTTGGACACTCCAAACAACAATTCGTCGCAACAATACGAGTATAAAGTACGATCGAAAGCGGGTTTGTAAATGCTCCTTCAAGCGACTGTACGGCATCAAAATTAGAGAAAGAAGCTCACTCAAAGCAATAGAGGAAGAATTCCAGTACCGTACCGCACAGTCTTGAAGAATGATGAAACGACTTTTAACATCGTAACCCAGATCTTCTAGTGAACTTTGATCGCTTTACAGTAGGCTCACTTGAACACAGCCGCTGTGCTGGTGAGCGTATGCGTGCGGGCCGAAATCAGTTTTTAAACTAGTTTTACCCTTTCAAAGCTAATTTATTCATCCACGGCGCTGGATGGCGGTTATGATTCAAGCGAATGAGCGGTTGTCGCTGTGGTTTCTCTCTCGTTTGGAGTAGGAGAAACCAACTGCTCGCAGGATGACCACAGGAAAGTATGAACTCTAAAAATATCCCTGCGTTTTCTGATCTGACGCAAAATTTGCAAAAATTCATGAGCTCGCTTTTGATTGATTCATACACTATGGAATCAGAAATGGGCTTTACCGGTGACCTTTCCTGGCAGCACTGTGCAAAGGTGTTCGTCCATGTTCGTCTCGTTCGTTAACACCAGGTATCCGCCTTGCCAATACTTCAACGTGTTTGGATGAGGAAGATTCTGCAGCTAGATGAAGAGGTGTTTTTTGATTCTCATCTCGATATGACAGATGCTTCTGTTTGGATAAGACCAGCTCTAAGATCTATCAAACGGAAAAGATCAATCAAACAAAGGTAATTCATCTAGTATTTTTCGTACCAAAAGCTATTTACGTTGTTTTACATTCTCTCTCTTTTATGTCAAACAAAATGGAATAATAAGTAAAACTGAATAGGCCTGCAATGAAACTGAAGGACGATAATCCGAAGTTCTTTTAGTAATCTTCTTTAAATCTTTTCAAGCAAAATTGCCGCTAGTGTTGACACATATCTTACTACTTCATATATCAACGTTTTACTTTTATATCCTTTGACTTGGCAGCGTAGTGCAAAGGAACCCTATCCCACAAATCCACTTTGTATAAATTTGTTGTTCCAGGGCGACTCTCTAAAAGCATGGCAAGCATCTTTAACTGTTCATTTTCCACCGCGATATGAACACAGGTTTTCATGAGCAAATCCGTTGCAGTTACGTCTGCACCAAGTTTAATGAGAAGCTTGGCCGAGCCAACATGCCCTGCTGCAACGGCGTTCAGGAATGGCGACCGTCCCTCGCCATCGTGTGTGTTTACTTTGGCTCCATTTTCAACAAGAAGTGAAATAAGTTTAGTGTGGTTAAACTGAGCAGCCCTAGAAACCAATGAAGGAAAAACAAAACTGTTAGTTAGAATTAACATGGGTGACTTAAGCAACTAGGTACTTGGCTCAGTTTTGCCTCTGAACGAGGTTGTCTATTGCAGAGTACCTCTGGAGATATTTTCCATGAGCGCTTGGAAAGACCCTAGAGAGCAAGCAAGAGCACGATAGGCTCGTTTTGTGGAGTGCGATGCAATCAGAGGTTTTCTGGACTTACTTGACTTAATTCCTTTTCTCCGCTGGAATAATGAGGCCAGGAAAGGCTTACTCTGGGGTCTTAAGTCGTCCTAAGTCACCTTAAGTTGCTATGGGTTACGGAATGATAAAATGGTTTCAACACACTCAAATTGCAAGTATAGAAGGTTATCAGACTTATAATTGTCATGTTAGGGTAAAATCCACTCCATCCCTATGGATGTGGACGCGCAATGGCGATTGCTAGGAAGACTATGTAAAATGATATGATTCCGTGTATAAATAAAGATTGATGATGAATGGCTCACTGTCCCACTCCTCACCCAAATGTATAAATGGGTACTGATTACGGAACCGGAAAGGCGGGGGGGGGGGGGGGGGGGGGGCAGGGAGGGGGGTTGCAGAGGTAACCTCAATAGCTGTGCTTCTAATTCAATTTTACACTCGTTCCCAAAGCATTAGTTCCATTTAAAACTCCCCTTAAAGGGCCCTAGTCAGCGACACATTTGTTTTTGAGTTTGGATATTTAACAATTATTCCTCGAGCCCGAATGGGCTCTGAGTCAATAGCCCATGAGGCCGAAGGTCGAATGGGCTATTGACTCAAGGCCATGAGGGCGAAAGGAATAATTGTTTTAGTAAAATCCAACTAGTTTGTCAAAAAACTATGGAGACAAAACATCTTTCGCTAGTTAAAGCGATTCAGCCGCCATTGTTTTGGTTTTCAAAGCCGGCGCTTTTTCCTACTAGTGGGCTATAACAAATAGCCTACTAGTAGCTCAACCAATCAGAACGCAGCATTGATATAGACCACTAGTTGGATTTTACTAATATATTTTATTTCGAGGATGTCGAAGCAAAGGAAATCACTGAGAAACTCGTTGAGAGAATGTCGTTTTGTGCACTTATAATGTGCCAGGTGGAAACTAGTGAAATATTGGAAGGTATATTTCCTGGTAGTCTGATCAGCCGTAGTAAAACCCTTCTGAGGCCAGACAAGTAGTTAGTTAGAGATTAAGACTATGTTGTTAGCTCTTTTAAGGGAACAAGAACCCTGAACATTGGTTCTTTGACCAAAACACAGCTCAAAAAGTTTACTTCTGTTGCTTTAAAAAAAATAGAGAACATATTTTTCTGACGTTATGGTTGATACGATTGAAATACTTGTTTATGTAAGGGAGCATTTACCTTAGAAAGGAAGAGCTGTGATGTATCGGGCCGCCAGAAATGCTGGGAGAGACTTACCCTGTGCTTTTGATAGCGGCAGCCATGCTGTGACCGCAATAAAAGTGTGTTGAGTTAAATCTGGTGGCTTGAATGCGTTATTGTACGGGGAACACTACGGTTGTGTATAATTTACGATGAATTAAACTCAAAACTGAAAGACACAGCGTAAGAGAAAAATGTACAGAAAAGTTACAAAGCTGAAGTTAAAATTTCCTCTAATCCTGGGTTAGTTTAACCAGGCTTTGAACAACCTGACCCTCGAATTTGAGACTGTGAAGACTTAATTATGTACCACTGTTGGTACATTATTGGTTTTTTGCAAGAGAAATATGAAGAGACTTTTGGTAAGTTGAAATTTACATCACTCGAATGTATCGTGCCGCTAGGAATGCTGGAAGAGACTTACCCTGTGCTTTTGATAGCGGCAGCCATGCTGTGACCGCAATAAAAGTATTGGTGGCTTAAATGCGTTATTGTACGGCGAACACTACGGTTGTGTATAATTTACGATGAATTAAACTCAAAACTGAAAGACACAACGTAAGAGAAAAATGTACAGAAAAGTTACAAAGCTGAAGTTAAAATTTCCTCTAATCCTGGGTTAGTTTAACCAGGCTTTAAACAACCTGGCCCTCGATGTTTGAGACTGTGATGACTTAATTATGTACCACTGTTGGTACATTATTGGTTTTTTGCAAGAGAAATATGGAGAGACTTTTGCTAAGTTTAAATTTACATCAATCGATGCCTTAAATCGCCTTAATTTGAAGACATACGGTGCAAGATCGTTTTCCCTAGCAGCCCCCACCCTCTGGAACACAATGCCATCCATCATTATAAACAGCTCCTCAGCGTGCGTTTTAAAAACCAAACTTAAACTTTCTTTTTTAAAAAGCATTTTTAACTTAACTATATTCTTTCTCTTTTAAGCGCTTTTAAACTTTAAGGATACTAGCGCTATGTAAATATTTTATTCAGTTTTTTTTTTTATTATATAAGTCGCAATGTTTTTCTTGAGTCGCCTTAAGTCGCGTAAAATCACACAAAGTCGCCTTAAGTAATGACGACTTAAGGACGTTCGCGCCCATTGCTACTGCGCATCCCTAGTGCGCACGCTATTCATTGGCCACGCGCGTGCCACGTCATTTTCAAGCGCGCGCACCGAGTCGAAAACTCAACAAAATATAGAGCTGATGACCTTTGCGTTAACTTTGTTTGCGAAAATTTTTGTTGGATGCTCGGTGACCCCCACTTTTTTTTCGGCAGATCACTTCCTTTTCTGATTCTGTCCATTATACTAAAAAACAAAAAAAATCTGTACGTGGGAAGTTTTAATTATTTCCGATATACTATTCAAATAGGGTCGAATTGGTACATGGATACAGGTGTGCGTAACTTAGAAATTGTATTTTTTTAAGGCTAATTCTAGCTGATTTAATGGAATAAGTAGCAAAGATCTATCAAATAGGCCTATATATGCTGTGTTAAACACACATAACTTACATATGATTCTTCAACTTAAATATATGCCGATAGTAATGAATCCGGCCAGAATCGCCTCAGTGGCTGGAAATCCTAGAAATGCTATGATCTGTGATGTGCCTTATCTTCAAAACGAATTCGGTGACTCCCGATTTTTTTTACGTTTTTCATCTAATCTTATCATTTTCTACCTGCAGTCAAAGTTTTAAAAAAATCTGTACGTGGGGAGTTTTTGGGCGCGAACGTCCTTAAGGTCCCAGATTAGGTCTCAGAAAAAGTTCTACTAAGAGTGTAGCTTAACTGCGTTCTGCTCCTTGTCAAATCCTTGTCTGCTCCACACCAAATTATACAAAAAAAAAAAAGAAAAACAATAGAAGAAAAGCTTTAGAAAACTAGAGTGCTGCGCTCTTTTCATGCAGTACTATAAGCTATCTACAATGTAGGATACGTCTTTGTCTCTTTTAACAACTCCTACCTGTGAAGCGGTGCTTTGGAATCCCCGTCTTTTATGTTAACACCGGCTCCTCGTGATATTAGCAACTCCGCGATCTCAAGATTCCCTTTAGCGGCCGCTATGTGCAATGGAGTGGTTTCTTTAGATTTCATAGTGTTGACGTCTGCGCCATGGTCAAGGCACAGTTCAGCAGTCTTGACATCGTTATTCAAGGCAGCCATGTGCAAAACTGTGTTATCTTGCGAGTCCTTGCTATCTAGCAGTTGTTTCAATTCAGTCGTATTGACATCTGTGTCAGCGTCTGTCAAAGAGAAAAAGTTTAGTTCATGATCGACGTACCTCAATGACGGCAGATATGTGTTTCACTTAACGAGATAAATAACGTCTGAGTTAATTAACAACGTTCAGGTTTATAAGATGACAATGGGTACTATGATGCTGTGCACTTATTCAACGAGAATCAGTAATTGTTATGTGCAAGATTAAGTATAATGGTCCCGCTATACTGAGGCATGAGTAGAGCTTAATTTCTGGTAATACGGAAGCAAGACAAAAAGATAACAAAAGTGGTGAGAGTCGTCTTTTTAAGGAAAAATTACATATAGACGATTTTCGAAGTTTGTGCGAAGAAAATTGTGAACACTGTTAACGATTATACCAGGTATCTCATAAGGATTGCGCAACATCACTTTGAGCTTTCTGATGATGGCCAAGGATCATTAGCACCGAACAAAAGACTTCTAAGACTTCCGCAGACTTGCCGAGACAATATCCCAAGATTTTCTGCAAATGTCGGGAAATTTACAATGAGTGACGACGATAATCGAATCGCCAAAGTCAGTGAGGGCATTCTCAAGATAACTATTTTAATGTATTTCATTGTTTGTTCTGAACACTTTTTCATTGAATTGAGAGTTCGGACACGAAATTTTAAGCTTTTCTTTTCTCATCTTTTTGTCAAGTTGTTTAGACTACGATTAGTCCCTCTTTCGCTTAGTCCGTTGTGCGTGACGCGAAAGAAAACCGTGGAAAAAAAATGGCCCAGGATTTCACGCGGCCATTTTTTATCACGGTTTTCTTTCGCGTCACGCACAAAGGACTAAGCGAAAGAGGGACTACTCGTAGTCTACAAGTTGTTTCGGAGTATTTTCGAGTTCAACTGTTGCAGTTGCACGGTTGTTTGTGAATCGAATAGGCATAGGCGGAGTATTCCGTTAGTGGAACGCTGAATGTACCGATCTGCGGCATTTAAGAACGAAAAAAAAAAAGAGTTGGGTTTGTGACCGGTCTCGTGTTTTCGATTTACCCACACCACTCAATGCAATTGCTAAGATAATCAAGGTATCGCCAAGATAATTAATGCATCTTAGAACATGCCAGTTTTTAAACCATGAACTAACCAAAGGTTACTAATATAGCAATTACTAACTACCTTTAAATTCGGGAAACCATTACATGCGTCATCAGGTATGTCCGGTAGCAACCTCGTTCCCAGGGTACTCTCTCTACTTCGGGAAAGTACCCTGGTTAAGGCTGGTCACGTGTCTGCTAGATTTTAGCAGATCCCAGAGATTTGATTGAAGGGAGGGGCTGGAAAGTTATAGTTTGTCTCCACTGAGCTCACCTACTGAGCCCAGTGGGGAGTTGAATTTGTAAAACTGCCGTTGTTGATCGGCAAAACTCACAGCGAAGGGATCGTCACATTCGATATTGGAGTTCAATGCGTTCAATGCTCGGCTAAAAGGTTAGCTCCACATTTGGCTGAATTTTTCCCATCGACAGTTGGACGGTCTTTGGAATTTCTGGCGGTGAAAAAATTTGGCAAGGAACTTGGAACTGGAAACCACAACAGTAAATGGACTACGCGGTGAACTTAAGCTTAATTTTATTTTTCATTCGCCGAAATCACAACGTATGTATTTACTCATTCGTTTAGAGTCAAACACGTCGAATGCTCGCCCTCAAAGGTAGTTTTGGACTTGATTTAATTATTCACATGGACAGGTTGACGTTCATTCCCTTCTCTTGCTGCGAAAAAAATCTACGAAGAATTTGACAACAACGTCTGCACGCCAAATAAGCTTGATTAATTAAGCAGCTTATATTTTTCGATCGGCAAAATCATAACAGAGGCATTGATGTATTCGTTTAGAGTTTGATACGTCCAGTGTTTGGCAGAGACTAGCTTTGAATTTGACTGAATTCATCCAATCGAAAGTTTGGCGGTCATTCGATTCTCTTGCAGTGTAAAATTTTGTTAACAACTTGACAACAACGACATCGGCCGCGCGTTGCAAAATGCACTGGCTTCTGTTTTAAAACTATTTAGCGGTAAATCCAGTTTTCGGTCAAGAAAGTACTCCAAGTTGAATATTCCATTCGATAATTTCACTGATTAAATTACTCCGAAGCTGGTTGTTGACAGTTATTTAAAAAAGCAGTGAAATATAAGCAAAGTTCCCTCTCAATCAACATCTCATACTCATAGAAGTTCAGGTAGACCCGAAGCAGCTGGCCAGGCAGGATCTCTGACAAATAATTTGCTTCCTTTTCAAAATAGCGTAAATATAGCAGCGCAACATTCACCTCCCTAGAGAGTAGTGTTGACAAAATTAAGTTGAGGACCCACTCTCGGTGCGGCGTGGGTTGGCATGCTTAGACACGTGACAAGCCTTAACCAGGGTACTTTCTTGAAGTAGACAGAGGACCTGGGAACGAGGTTGGTCCGGTAGCTCTAAGCAAGTGGAAACATCACCAGGGAGCAGCGCAAAAAACTGCGAGAGCTAGAAAAATTATGGAAGTGGTATGGCGTAGATTAGCAATAGAACAAGTTCTTTCGCTCCCTGTGCTATACTTTTTCCCCCTCGCTCCGCTTATTTAGCCTGAGGTCATTTTGGCTCAGATTGAATACTCTTTATTAAATTACATACTTCCACAGCTAAGAGGAATAATAATAATAATAATAATAATAATAATAATAATAATAATAATAATAATAATAATAATAATAATAATAATAATAATAATAATAATAATAATAATAATAATAATAATAATAATAATAATAATAATAATAATAATAAAACGTCTGAATGAAAGCCAGCCAACCTTACTTTTCCACGGACACTTGATGTGGAATAGGGTACGACTGATGGACTAATTTGATCTCTGGTCACGTGGGTAATACAACTACTTCTACTTTTCTAACCTCGGTTTAGTATCATTGTTGCCACCTGTGAATGACCATTAAGAATGGCGTTGTGGAGAGGAGTCGTGTTGTCTGCCGTAACTGCCTTGATGTCCGCTCCTTTCTTCAGTAGAAGCTGGCAAACGCTGCTTTGTCCTTCACTGCAAGCCATGTGCAATGCTGTTTTTCCATAACTATCCCTGACATCAACTTTGACTTTCGGCTGCTCTAACAGAACTTTAACGATCTCGTCGTTTCCTCTGCGCGCTGCAAAGTGCAATGGAGTGCTTCCCTTTTTGCCTTTGATTGAAGGGTCGGCACCCGCTTGTAAAAGAGCTTCAACGGTGGAGAGACCATTGAACCTAGAACACATATACAAAGAAAGGGTTTTTATGTTAAAAACATACGATAACTGCAGAAATTCTCGCTTGCTTATTGGATAATTTTCATTGTCATTAAGAGGACAGACACATTTATTTATAATTTATGGGATGCGACAACGATTGAGAGCGGCCATATCGCAAAAGAACAATTGAACGGAAAATACAGAGGAACACGGATCACGGATATACAAATTTCGTTTTCTCGAAACACGAGAATAAGCAGTTGATATACTCTTTATAATAACCTGCTCTTACATCAGAAAGCAAAATCTTGAAAGGCTAAGTCTCGTATGCATGGCAAGTTGTATAGCTAAAGCACTCTTGATAGACGACTTTAAAGTGCAACCAGCCCGAAAACACTTTTTTCGCTTAAATAAATCTTCGCACCTGTTCGAAACGCGCTGCGCCTTTTTAAACTAAATCTTGATTTCTTTTAAAGGCTGAAAAATTTACGAAATCTGGCCATCATCTGTCGCAGACCGACCTAGTAAGGGGTATGGGTCTATTTCTAGTTTGACGTCACAAACGTCTTTCTATGCTTGTTTAGCTTTGTTTACTGCGATGCAAATCCGTCTGTGATGTCAAACCAGCAATAGACCCATGGCACTTACTAGCTCGGTCGTGGAACTGATCATGGCTAGATTTCGTAACTTTTACAGCTTATAAAAAAAGTCAAGGTTTAGTTTAAAAAGGCGCAGTCGTTTCGAACAGATGCAAAGATTTATGTAAGCGAAAAAAATATTGGGGGTTAGCTGCACTTTAACCATTCGGAGGACTCGCGTCTCAAAATCATGTAAGATAGAGTGGTGAGATCACTAAAATCGGTCAATAATTCAAGTTCTTCCTCAAGGGTCACGCAAAACCTTCAGGTTGCGGATCACGAGTAATAATTACCTTTTTTCACGTTTCACGGAAAAGAAAATCAGCTGATCACGTATCACGTGAATACTTCGGTACGACCCTCTTCATACGATTACTCATTCATTGTATGACTGAGAAAATCACAAAGCACGCGTGTAAATTTGCACTGCAGTGCAAGATGTCGAAAAAAAAATCATGTTGAATATTTCATATTTCACATTTAATTACCGAGCTCAAAATTCACCATCTTCATTTACTTATCACTACTCATGATGAATTCAGCAGTGCTGATCCTAGCAGTATGCAGGACACCTGTCACATGTGAACTCAGAAAATGACCTTGCTCTCCATGAGTTCTCTTAGCTCAGTGAATAGAGCGCCCGACCGGTTTTCGGGAGGTCATGGGTTCGATTCCTGTCGGGGACTCAGATTTTTCTTTGTCAAACGCTCGTGTCATGTTGATATTTCATATTTCACATTTAATTGCCGAGCTAAAAAAATTCACCATCTTCATTCACTTATCAAAAATCTGGTTCTTCCCATGGAGAAATTTCCGTTTCTTGTACTAGCCAGAAATTGGATTTAAGCACTTCATATCCAACAAAAGCGAATGGAATAATTGTTTTAGTAAATTCTCAAACCGGGTTTTGCTGCCGATTTTTACTTCCGCAATTTTACAAAGCGAAAAATTTTAAACTTGGCGCACTATTTTCCATATGACGTAAGACTCCGACTATTGGCTCATAGTCTGAGTTTTTTAGCCAATCAAAAAGCTAGAAATGCAATAGTCGGAGCTGAGAATTTACTAAAATGTAATTTTCGCGATCCCAACTTAGTCACGTTCTGTTTATACCTCTACCTTATAGAGCCTTTTATTTAAGTAGGTCATCCTAAAATGAATTGACACGAGTTTGTTAAATTGAATGTAGAACACTTGGATCATGTTTACTGTGGGTAGTCTCGACCGCTATGACGGTCGATATATAGGTCGAGTATCGACCGACACTCGACAGCAAATCAGTTTTTTTATTTGCGTGAGCTCACACACTAAGCTGGCGGGCACGAACTTGGGGTTTGTCTATTTGAAACAGTCACGTGATCAAAAGGAATTCTGACTGGGTGGGTGGATTTTGATTTTATTTTTCCAGCGTTTAGTTACCAAGGTATTTTTTTCCTTCAAGGCTTGTTTTGAAATGCGGTACGTTGTCTGTTTGCTTATCGTCGGGTCCTTCGTAATTTCGTATTTAAGCTTTTGTTTAATTGTCTTTTTTTCATTCAGTTCATGTAAAACTCCATCCTAATTTCGGTTAGGCTTTGAAAATGTTGGTTGCAGCTGCATTGTTTATTACGTGATAGCTTTCTTTTATCATTCTTTCAGGTGTCGGGTATCGGGAGTTATTTTGCTCACACAAGTGGTTTGCAGTTAGTGTAGGTTGCACAGGGGTTGGCACGCTTTCGCAAGCTAAACCTTATCGGCCTGAATGTTCGGCGGGGGTTGCCCTATTATACAGCGAAAGGAGTCAATTTACTTTTGCAAGTCAATATCTCGCTAGCCAGCATTTATATCGCCTTGAACTGATCAATGTAAGAAGCACTTCTAAGTAAGACATATTGTCAGGGATTGTCAGATATTGTCAGAAACTCTCAGAAACTGAAAACGACTTCGTTGCACTTCCATTTTACTGGTAAACAGTGTTTACATTCACCCTGTTGGTACTTTTTCAAGATCAACAGTTAGTATGCGAATCTCGGTTGAATAATTGGTGAAGGATCGGCTTTCATAACCATTTCCTTTTAATTTTTCTTGTCCTCGCCTGTTGGTTTTCAAGTTTCCTTTGGAAAATCAGGTAGATACTAATGACAATCGAAATGGCAGTCGATAGCAAGCAGTGTCTACATAGTAAGAAAAAGGACGACGGCAAATGTAACCATGCATACTGATATTGAATTTTTGTCGTTCTATCTCAGAATTAGTTACAGGGTCTATTTGGAATGGATCCATCGGAGATATAAGGCAGTTCTGGAAATCTTGGTCAAGAAACAGTGCTCGTTATCACAAGCAATGACGAAGTTTGGTATCCCCCTCAACACGTTAAGGGATTACATTGGCGTCTGTGAGTGACGAATAATAGATAGCGAGAGATACAAAAGAGTTGTCGAGGCAAAACAGTAAAGATCAGGAAAAGTCTCCGCTTAATTTATTGAGCTGCGCTGTAGGATGGCATTAAATGAATACAGAGTCGAGGCCAATAGACTAAAAGAAAAAAAAGAAGCTCCTTCCTTTTTACCCGAAGGAGGACTTTTACAGGCAAAAGTAAGTTCTCGTTCTCCTAGAAGTTAATAAGATTTGGTGTGTGTATATTGTATCAAGTCGCGAGGCGTCAGCTTCGCGAGTAGGTTATTTACTGAATGCACACCTTTGATTGGTTTTAATTCATACCAGGACTAGTGAGCTGGGACTAAAGTAGACCAATAAAATGAAAATTTTTTACGCGTAAATTACGCAATCTGTGGTTTTTTAACGGTGAAAAATGTTGTAAGGCGTCAGCTTTTTTGTGTCCCTGACGTTTCTGTAGTTTCTTGTTTTTGTTTTTGTTCGTTAATCTCGAATGTAATCAGTTAGGTTTAAGAGTCAGTTATGATTGCCACATTAGCATGTGCTAAAAATCGTAAAGTCTTTGATAACAGATATATAACAGATGCTTCAGGGGTGGACCGTATAGGAAGCAAGGGAGGGAGAGTAAACAATTATAGTACAAGAATTTATGCAGCCAAAGTTTTCTCAAAGATTTTCAGGTCAGTTACACACTGCAGGTTTCTTTTAAATGGTTAAAAATACCTACGCATGTCCTGACTATGTTCCAGTCTGCTTTTTGGATTATAATTTGCATAGTTTAGCCTTGGGATTAATACGTGTTCTTTCTTGATTTCTTATGGTTCACTTCTTACTCGGCAAGATGTAAGCCGAATACAGTCATCAAATATCTGCGCAATGCCTTTTTTCCACTTGAAAAAAACGGTTTGTTGGTGTTTCTAGTAGTGTCAACATAATGAACAACAATTTCAAAGACGTTTATAGTTCTACTACGCACTTAAAATTACTGTAATTAGCGAGTGATTATTGCGCGGTCTTTGACAACTGGTTAGTATGTGTTACGCAAAGGACGACTTATACAGTACTATGCCCAGCTGATTTTGATTTTAGACCTTTAAACCGTTCTACACTGTTCTGAAAATTACTGTATTCTTAATAAATAAAATATGATGTCAATTCAGATTTCATGCAACCATGGAATAAACTGTATTTGAATATTAAATACAACAACGAACACTAGTTTAATTAGTTTAGGAATTAGGTTAATTGAGGACCTGTATATACAGGTTGAAAAGTGAATCACCCTTTGCCGTCCTTGCCTGGCCACCAATAATACTAGCCTGTAGAACAAGCATTATTTTTCTGCGTATTTTATATGCGAACAGAGGCGAAAGCGACGCGAGTGGAAGAGCGGGAAAAGAAATAACGCCTGTACGCATACCATTGTTCGAGATTTTCAGCCGCCAGAAACACCCTAAATGACCAGCCAATCATAGCGTTAAAAAAAACCGTGGTAATCATGACCTGTCGTGGGCCAAAATCTACAACTTTCCAAGGTCTTGTTTTCATCTCTAAATGGAAAAGAAAAACACAAATACAGAGTGCTCAAACCTTCCGGTTAAAAAATTTTCCTTCCTTACAAAGCTGCGAAAACATGACGATCGGTGTGCTTTGAAATTGAGTTTTGATAACAGATCGCGGATTCCTGAACTTAAGTTGGCTCAGAACAGTTTTCAGCACTTATTTTGGATGAGTCGTTTTAACCACTCTTTCTCAATTGATGTTAGAATCTTGGTATCAAATCACTGCTCAATCATTGGTGAACCCGTTGTTATTGTTTTCGCGACCTAATAGGTTACCATAGCAACAGTATAACCTCCTAAAAACACCCTTAATTTCAGCTTTAAGCTCTTATATTTCAAAAACGGCACAGTGAAATTTTTCCTTGTTATAGAATTTTGATAAGCAGGATAAAATGAACCTTTTGGCAAAGTTTAAAAAAATCTGTACATGGGGTTCAGAGCTACCTTAAATTTTCGAAAATTTAAGGTGGCTCTGAACCCCATGTACAGAATTTTTTTAAACTTTGCCAAAAGTTGTGTCTTATCATGCCAATCAAGAGTTGATAAAAGAAAAAAATTTCACCGTGCCGTTTTTGAATTATAAGCCCCTAAAGCTGTAATTAAGGGTGTTTTTACTTGAACTTGAACTTTACTGATAATAATAATATATATACGTGTTTTAAGGAGATCATACCGTTGCTATAGTAACCTATTGTGTGACGAAAATGATAACGTGTTCACCAATGATTGGGCAGTGTTTTGATACCATGATTGTAGCATCAAGTGATAAAGAGTGGTTATAAGGACCCATCCAAATATAGGTGCTGAAAACTGTTCTGAGCCACCTTAAAGGGGCCTTATACCTTAAAAATAATATTTTTTTGCAAAAAGAACAGCAATAACAATAACAACAACAATAATAACAATAACAGTAACAACAGCAAAAACAGTAACAACAACAACAGCAATAAAAATAACAATAACAGTAACATAAGTGTCGAATGTATTTAGCGCTGTAGTGCCAATAGGCCCTTTGCAGTTTCGATCACATGGTACAAAAACCGCCACGCTGGAGAGCAAACTGCCCACTGGACCTCCAAAACAAAGCAACTAAACTAAACATTCTTTTGTTTTGGATATCCCAGTGGGCGGTTTGCTCTCCAGCATGGCGGTTTTCGTACCATGTGATCGTAAACTGCAAAGGGCCTATTAGGGACACAGTAAATAAATAACTAAATATCGCAAATAGAACAAACTGGTGAGAAAATGTTTTTGTTACCAAGTTAAGGACGTTCGCGCGAAAATTTTCTAACATTTATTTTTTTCTGAAAATTTTAGCATTGAAAGATAATGAGTTAGTGATGTCAGAAATGTAAAAAAAATGGGGGGTCACCGACTTCGTTTCGGAGAGAACATGCCCGGAAGAATACCTAAATCTGAGTTAATCGGGCTTCGTTAGCGAAGAAGACCACAGTGGCTGCAAGTCCCAAAGCTTTAAAGGGAAGTGTTGTCTGCCAAATATGGTTTAAACGTGCCTATTTAGCGAATTTAGTCAACTAGTGAGGTACCTCAAAGAACAAGTTCGCATTTAGCGGCCACAGTTTCACGCTGCTTGCAGCCGCAAGATGGCAGGATTCCATGTCTCGTAGACAGAAATCTAGAATTCTTTTTAACTTCTCACATTTATTTTTTGTTCAGTTTTGGACAATGTGGAGATAATTATAAATAAAATTAAATAAAATCTGTTTCTGCAAAGAAAAGTAGGGGTCACCGAGCGTTCAAGATTGTTAAAGCCAATCAAAGCTTTAGCAATGGCCTCTTGCCTTATCAATGTTTATTTTAGTATTTAGCGCGCGCGCTCGATGCACGACGCGGCATGTGAATTTTCGTGCGCAGTAAAGATGTGGAGTAACAATTGGCGCGAACGTCCTTAAAGGACTTCACACTCTGACCTCAGGGTGAGCTCTTCCAGGTCAAATGTCACAATAATTAATTAATAACGAGCTCCGCTGTTAATAATAAACAGGATAACGTACTAATGAATGGTTCGAGAAGCATGGATATGAGTTCATCTCAACAATAAGACCTTGGAAAATAATGTTCTAAGAGGGATTTTCTCGTAAAATTTTGAAAAAAGTTACTAACACTAACTATATTAACTGAATAACAGCGAAAACACATTAATTGCAGATTTTAGAGGTTTACGACCTAGATAGTTTTGTCCTTTACCAACGTTGAAATTTTGTTATCAAACTCATAAATTATTCATGCAGCTCTTACACTACCAGAGCATCTTATTCTGGTCATGTGGATGAGTTTAGAAACCTAATGGAAAATGAGTTAAAAACACGGCTGTGAAGCAACGTAACCCGTGTTTAACTAATATATCAAAAACGATTTCAAACACGGATGCAAATTTTCTTAATCTGCATATTGAAAAAGCAACAAAAACAGGTGGCGATAAACAACTTTTTTTAATCACACATTTTACGAAACAAACTTTAAACCTAAATCATTTACTGCTAACGTTGAATATTACGGTGCAGATATTAAACTACCCACAACAAAAAAGCTCACTATTTTTCTAAATTTAAATTCTCGCTCAATGGTGGCGACCTCGTGTTTTGGTTCACTTTCAACCTTGCTGTACATTTCTCAAACAGCACAAATTAGGCCTTGAACGGGGGTGGGGGTGTAAGCAAGGGGGAGGGGTATATCGAAAGGTTTCACGTAAATGTTCCATCGAGAACCCGAATACCCATTATTCGTAGAATGTCAACCAAGTATAGCGAAGATATCTGTTTACAAACATTGTTTTTGTTATGTAAATGTTGAAAACGTTAAACAAAAGAACTCTTTGTTTCACCAGCCAATAGTTTTCTGGTTGGCATATTAATAACAATAGGTGACGTCACTGATATCTTTGCTATAAGGAGCGCATAAGGTAGTAGGAGAAGCAATGTTCCAGACCATGATGCACGATTCTTATAAGTACACATATTTTTTAAAGTTTCCCTGTAAAGTAAGAATTTAATCCACTTTGTGAGTACTTTTAGACTGTAAACAACGGTTGCTGCGGGTGTTGCTATGTTGAAATATAGCTACCAGCGTACAGGTTTCTTAATTTCAATGTAAATCAAGGATTAAAGATCAGAGCAAAATCGTTTGAAAGTACAATTTGCTTATGGTCAGGGATATTGAATCTTCTTGTTCAAACAAAAAAAATGTTTTTTTTTTTAGAAAATTTATATCTGAGGGTGCAAGACCCCCTTAAGAAAAAAAAATGGTTATGTACAGTATTACTTCGACGTTGATCATTTATTCAACTTTTGAAGGACTGGCAAGGCCACGGTCGATAAAATGACTGCAAAATGTCGGTGGAAAAAATTAATCTCATTTTTGCTTTATCGTGAAGAAGTAAATTCAGCATGCTGTTATGCAGCTGCAGCGAAGCACGTCTGCGAAAATTAGAATTTTTTTGGCTTTTAGATAGATTTTTCGCTCATCTTGAACTCCCTATCGTGTTTCTTTCCTTTGGTTGCTTTATTTGTAAATTTCAGGTTTTACATTGAACAGTATTTTTGAACGCTGGATTTCTTCATAATTAATTCACGGCGAACTCCGCGGTTTGTTTCTTTAGGTTATTCCCTTTTGTTTGAGGCTTATTCAGCTACTACAGAACTCCTGAGGAAAGAACTAAGTGGACACTAATTAGTTTAACTCAGTTGAAATATAATTTGTTCCGAAATAGTTGAGTTCTTCTTACGGATATTTTTTTTTTTTGGATATTTTGGCAGTCGTTTATTCATCTTGAAACCTGATCTTGCGTCTTGTTACTGCACATATGGAAAGTAACCAATTGGGTAGCTGCGTTCATATTTGAACGGCGGAACAACTTCAAAAATGGTATGCGCACAGGCGTTTTTTTTCCCGCTCTTCCCCTCACGCGCATCTTGCGCTTTCGCGCTCGCTTAGCTTTCGCCTCTGTTCGCTTAAAATACGCAAGAAAATAACGCCTGTTTTTCAAGCTACCATCACTCGAGCCATCTTCGCCGAGCTGCTGTTTTCATGTAAACAGCAGCTCGGCGAAGATGGCTCGAGTGATGGTAGCTTGAAAAACAGGCGTTATTTTCTTGCGTATTTTAAGCGAACAGAGGCGAAAGCTAAGCGAGCGCGAAGCGCAAGATGCGCGTGAGGGGAAGAGCGGGAAAAAAAACGCCTGTGCGCATACCATTTTTGAAGTTGTTCCGCCGTTCAAATATGAACGCAGCTACCCAATTGGTTACTTTCCATATGTGCAGTAACAAGACGCAAGATCAGGTTTCAAGATGAATAAACGACTGCCAAAATATCCAAAAAAAAAAAATATCCGTAAGAAGAACTCAACTATTTCGGAACAAATTATATTTCAACTGAGTTAAACTAATTAGTGTCCACTTAGTTCTTTCCTCAGGAGTTCTGTAGTAGCTGAATAAGCCTCAAACAAAAGGGAATAACCTAAAGAAACAAACCGCGGAGTTCGCCGTGAATTAATTATGAAGAAATCCAGCGTTCAAAAATACTGTTCAATGTAAAACCTGAAATTTACAAATAAAGCAACCAAAGGAAAGAAACACGATAGGGAGTTCAAGATGAGCGAAAAATCTATCTAAAAGCCAAAAAAATTCTAATTTTCGCAGACGTGCTTCGCTGCAGCTGCATAACAGCATGCTGAATTTACTTCTTCACGATAAAGCAAAATGAGATTAATTTTTTCCACCGACATTTTGCAGTCATTTTATCGACCGTGGCCTTGCCAGTCCTTCAAAAGTTGAATAAATGATCAACGTCGAAGTAATACTGTACATAACCATTTTTTTTTCTTAAGGGGGTCTTGCACCCTCAGATATAAATTTTCTAAAAAAAAAACATTTTTTTTGTTTGAACAAGAAGATTCAATATCCCTGACCATAAGCAAATTGTACTTTCAAACGATTTTGCTCTGATCTTTAATCCTTGATTTACATTGAAATTAAGAAACCTGTACGCTGGTAGCTATATTTCAACATAGCAACACCCGCAGCAACCGTTGTTTACAGTCTAAAAGTACTCACAAAGTGGATTAAATTCTTACTTTACAGGGAAACTTTAAAAAATATGTGTACTTATAAGAATCGTGCATCATGGTCTGGAACATTGCTTCTCCTACTACCTTATGCGCTCCTTATAGCAAAGATATCAGTGACGTCACCTATTGTTATTAATATGCCAACCAGAAAACTATTGGCTGGTGAAACAAAGAGTTCTTTTGTTTAACGTTTTCAACATTTACATAACAAAAACAATGTTTGTAAACAGATATCTTCGCTATACTTGGTTGACATTCTACGAATAATGGGTATTCGGGTTCTCGATGGAACATTTACGTGAAACCTTTCGATATACCCCTCCCCCTTGCTTACACCCCCACCCCCGTTCAAGGCCTAATTTGTGCTGTTTGAGAAATGTACAGCAAGGTTGAAAGTGAACCAAAACACGAGGTCGCCACCATTGAGCGAGAATTTAAATTTAGAAAAATAGTGAGCTTTTTTGTTGTGGGTAGTTTAATATCTGCACCGTAATATTCAACGTTAGCAGTAAATGATTTAGGTTTAAAGTTTGTTTCGTAAAATGTGTGATTAAAAAAAGTTGTTTATCGCCACCTGTTTTTGTTGCTTTTTCAATATGCAGATTAAGAAAATTTGCATCCGTGTTTGAAATCGTTTTTGATATATTAGTTAAACACGGGTTACGTTGCTTCACAGCCGTGTTTTTAACTCATTTTCCATTAGGTTTCTAAACTCATCCACATGACCAGAATAAGATGCTCTGGTAGTGTAAGAGCTGCATGAATAATTTATGAGTTTGATAACAAAATTTCAACGTTGGTAAAGGACAAAACTATCTAGGTCGTAAACCTCTAAAATCTGCAATTAATGTGTTTTCGCTGTTATTCAGTTAATATAGTTAGTGTTAGTAACTTTTTTCAAAATTTTACGAGAAAATCCCTCTTAGAACATTATTTTCCAAGGTCTTATTGTTGAGATGAACTCATATCCATGCTTCTCGAACCATTCATTAGTACGTTATCCTGTTTATTATTAACAGCGGAGCTCGTTATTTATTAATTATTGTGACATTTGACCTGGAAGAGCTCACCCTGAGGTCAGAGTGTGAAGTCCTTTAAGGACGTTCGCGCCAATTGTTACTCCACATCTTTACTGCGCACGAAAATTCACATGCCGCGTCGTGCATCGAGCGCGCGCGCTAAATACTAAAATAAACATTGATAAGGCAAGTGGCCATTGCTAAAGCTTTGATTGGCTTTAACAATCTTGAACGCTCGGTGACCCCTACTTTTCTTTGCAGAAACAGATTTTATTTAATTTTATTTATAATTATCTCCACATTGTCCAAAACTGAACAAAAAATAAATGTGAGAAGTTAAAAAGAATTCTAGATTTCTGTCTACGAGACATGGAATCCTGCCATCTTGCGGCTGCAAGCAGCGTGAAACTGTGGCCGCTAAATGCGAACTTGTTCTTTGAGGTACCTCACTAGTTGACTAAATTCGCTAAATAGGCACGTTTAAACCATATTTGGCAGACAACACTTCCCTTTAAAGCTTTGGGACTTGCAGCCACTGTGGTCTTCTTCGCTAACGAAGCCCGATTAACTCAGATTTAGGTATTCTTCCGGGCATGTTCTCTCCGAAACGAAGTCGGTGACCCCCCATTTTTTTTACATTTCTGACATCACTAACTCATTATCTTTCAATGCTAAAATTTTCAGAAAAAAATAAATGTTAGAAAATTTTCGCGCGAACGTCCTTAACTTGGTAACAAAACATTTTCTCACCAGTTTGTTCTATTTGCGATATTTAGTTATTTATTTACTGTGTCCCTAATAGGCCCTTTGCAGTTTACGATCACATGGTACGAAAACCGCCATGCTGGAGAGCAAACCGCCCACTGGGATATCCAAAACAAAAGAATGTTTAGTTTAGTTGCTTTGTTTTGGAGGTCCAGTGGGCAGTTTGCTCTCCAGCGTGGCGGTTTTTGTACCATGTGATCGTAAACTGCAAAGGGCCTATTGGCACTACAGCGCTAAATACATTCGACACTTATGTTACTGTTATTGTTATTTTTATTGCTGTTGTTGTTGTTACTGTTTTTGCTGTTGTTACTGTTATTGTTGTTATTGTTGTTGTTATTGTTATTGCTGTTCTTTTTGCAAAAAAATATTATTTTTAAGGTATAAGGCCCCTTTAAGGTGGCTCAGAACAGTTTTCAGCACCTATATTTGGATGGGTCCTTATAACCACTCTTTATCACTTGATGCTACAATCATGGTATCAAAACACTGCCCAATCATTGGTGAACACGTTATCATTTTCGTCACACAATAGGTTACTATAGCAACGGTATGATCTCCTTAAAACACGTATATATATTATTATTATCAGTAAAGTTCAAGTTCAAGTAAAAACACCCTTAATTACAGCTTTAGGGGCTTATAATTCAAAAACGGCACGGTGAATTTTTTTTCTTTTATCAACTCTTGATTGGCATGATAAGACACAACTTTTGGCAAAGTTTAAAAAAATTCTGTACATGGGGTTCAGAGCCACCTTAAATTTTCGAAAATTTAAGGTAGCTCTGAACCCCATGTACAGATTTTTTTAAACTTTGCCAAAAGGTTCATTTTATCCTGCTTATCAAAATTCTATAACAAGGAAAAATTGCACTGTGCCGTTTTTGAAATATAAGAGCTTAAAGCTGAAATTAAGGGTGTTTTTAGGAGGTTATACTGTTGCTATGGTAACCTATTAGGTCGCGAAAACAATAACAACGGGTTCACCAATGATTGAGCAGTGATTTGATACCAAGATTCTAACATCAATTGAGAAAGAGTGGTTAAAACGACTCATCCAAATATAAGTGCTGAAAACTGTTCTGAGCCAACTTAAGTTCAGGAATCCGCGATCTGTTATCAAAACTCAATTTCAAAGCACACCGATCGTCATGTTTTCGCAGCTTTGTAAGGAAGGAAAAATTTTAACCGGCAAGGTTTGAGCACTCTGTATTTGTGTTTTTCTTTTCCATTTAGAGATGAAAACAAGACCTTGGAAAGTTGTAGATTTTGGCCCACGACAGGTCATGATTACCACGGTTTTTTTTAACGCTATGATTGGCTGGTCATTTAGGGTGTGTCTGGCGGCTGAAAATCTCGAACAATGGTATGCGTACAGGCGTTATTTCTTTTCCCGCTCTTCCACTCGCGTCGCTTTCGCCTCTGTTCGCATATAAAATACGCAGAAAAATAATGCTTGTTCTACAGGCTAGTATTATTGGTGGCCAGGCAAGGACGGCAAAGGGTGATTCACTTTTCAACCTGTATATACAGGTCCTCAATTAACCTAATTCCTAAACTAATTAAACTAGTGTTCGTTGTTGTATTTAATATTCAAATACAGTTTATTCCATGGTTGCATGAAATCTGAATTGACATCATATTTTATTTATTAAGAATACAGTAATTTTCAGAACAGTGTAGAACGGTTTAAAGGTCTAAAATCAAAATCAGCTGGGCATAGTACTGTATAAGTCGTCCTTTGCGTAACACATACTAACCAGTTGTCAAAGACCGCGCAATAATCACTCGCTAATTACAGTAATTTTAAGTGCGTAGTAGAACTATAAACGTCTTTGAAATTGTTGTTCATTATGTTGACACTACTAGAAACACCAACAAACCGTTTTTTTCAAGTGGAAAAAAGGCATTGCGCAGATATTTGATGACTGTATTCGGCTTACATCTTGCCGAGTAAGAAGTGAACCATAAGAAATCAAGAAAGAACACGTATTAATCCCAAGGCTAAACTATGCAAATTATAATCCAAAAAGCAGACTGGAACATAGTCAGGACATGCGTAGGTATTTTTAACCATTTAAAAGAAACCTGCAGTGTGTAACTGACCTGAAAATCTTTGAGAAAACTTTGGCTGCATAAATTCTTGTACTATAATTGTTTACTCTCCCTCCCTTGCTTCCTATACGGTCCACCCCTGAAGCATCTGTTATATATCTGTTATCAAAGACTTTACGATTTTTAGCACATGCTAATGTGGCAATCATAACTGACTCTTAAACCTAACTGATTACATTCGAGATTAACGAACAAAAACAAAAACAAGAAACTACAGAAACGTCAGGGACACAAAAAAGCTGACGCCTTACAACATTTTTCACCGTTAAAAAACCACAGATTGCGTAATTTACGCGTAAAAAATTTTCATTTTATTGGTCTACTTTAGTCCCAGCTCACTAGTCCTGGTATGAATTAAAACCAATCAAAGGTGTGCATTCAGTAAATAACCTACTCGCGAAGCTGACGCCTCGCGACTTGATACAATATACACACACCAAATCTTATTAACTTCTAGGAGAACGAGAACTTACTTTTGCCTGTAAAAGTCCTCCTTCGGGTTAAAAGGAAGGAGCTTCTTTTTTTTCTTTTAGTCTATTGGCCTCGACTCTGTATTCATTTAATGCCATCCTACAGCGCAGCTCAATAAATTAAGCGGAGACTTTTCCTGATCTTTACTGTTTTGCCTCGACAACTCTTTTGTATCTCTCGCTATCTATTATTCGTCACTCACAGACGCCAATGTAATCCCTTAACGTGTTGAGGGGGATATCAAACTTCGTCATTGCTTGTGATAACGAGCACTGTTTCTTGACCAAGATTTCCAGAACTGCCTTATATCTCCGATGGATCCATTCCAAATAGACCCTGTAACTAATTCTGAGATAGAACGACAAAAATTCAATATCAGTATGCATGGTTACATTTGCCGTCGTACTTTTTCTTACTATGTAGACACTGCTTGCTATCGACTGCCATTTCGATTGTCATTAGTATCTACCTGATTTTCCAAAGGAAACTTGAAAACCAACAGGCGA
>JAHPZR010001997.1:0-12500 GCA_019787425.1 Platygyra sinensis
CAAAGGTCCTGTTCTATTTCTCCTCGTGTTCTAATTTTTTTTTTTTTCGCTATCAAAATTTGTTTGGGTTTCAACTAAAAGGTTCCAAAGTTCAAGGCTATCAGATTCCCACGCGTTGTTTGTCAAGTCTCTACACTTAATAACATTTTCTCAAATCACATTGTTTATAATCAAAACAAAGCTAAAATTGCGTTAACTGCAACAAAAGCAACAAATAATAACAATACTCCGCACAATTTCCGACATCACTTGTTGATGTCCGCCTCTCAAAAATGTCTGTGCTAAAGCTCTCACATCTTTTTTTGTACATACCTCTTCTCATCAAGCGTCTTATGTATAACCGTGCCGGGTCTGAGCGGAAATTTTCCGGTCTTGCCTCCTTGGTTCGGTTATTCAGTTCGCATGACTTTTCCCGTTCGACGTAGTTGAAACTTTGACATGTGATTTCTTTTTCACAGCGGATATCACACTCGTAAAACCCTCTTACGAGGATTTTTTTAAAGACGAATCCCTGTAAAGCCATTCCATTTATGCTTCGTTCCTCTCTGCATTGCTCGCCACCAGATACGCAGTCCGTAGAGAAGCCGGCGAGGAGGGTAATACATAGGTTAACAGTCCAGAGCATTTTCCGGGTCTTTTAATTTGTAACTGTAGGGAGGGAACTGTGTATTTTTAACAAATAAAGCAGCCTAAGCAGTGTATAACACTGTGATAAAACACGATGGTCATTTGAGAACACGAAGGAAATGTAGAAAACACGAGCCGCCTTCGAGTGTTTTCTACATTTCTCGAGTGTTCTCAAATGTACATCGAGTTTTATCACAGTGCAATACACAGCTTAGGCTTCTTAATTTGCTTTAAAATATAGATTTTACACGCGCAAAACAATACAACACGCTTTTTCAATATTTTATACTCTAATAAAACTTGTGTTTTTGACCAATCCGAGCGTGCGCAGGGTCCTATCTATATTTTCAATGAAAATATAAAATGACTAACCTTAGAAACCTGGCCAGGACTGAACGCTCACTTTAATTATATGCAATCGCTTTTGTGACTTTTTGTAGAGAGAAGACATCTGTTCCAGGGCTTTTGTCTCATTCCATAACTTACAACGGCTTAAGGTGATTCCCGAGTTTTGCATTGCGCATTCCAACTGCGCACGATTTTTGCGTCATCAGCGCGCGCCCATGAGCGCGCGCGCGTACAAAACATAAGAGATTTCTCTCAAACTAAGCCCGATAGCGAGATAAAAGCTCCTTTTCTCTTAAACGAGCACGGTGACCCCCACTTTTTATTTTATAAATTCAATGAGAACAATATCCGCAATAAGTGAGAAAAAAATTGGCAGAAATCTATGGCTAGTTTTTTGGCAAATGAAATAAATGCTACAGATAGAGACGTAACGGGCGCGATAGAGCAAGTCCAAATTATGTTTCCTTTACGGGATAAAAATATCAATTAATAATGCAGGGTATTTGAAGTCATTTTTTCTGGGACGTAGATGAATAAGCAATCAAAGAAAGTCGAACTCTGTGTGATATAACACGCCGCATTGAAAAATAATCGAGCTTATTTGTTACACGTGCACGCGCACGTGCACGTGTAGCGAAACGTGCTGTCAGTGAAAACAACACGTGCACGTGCACGTGCAGAACTTGCAATTTGATAAGTGCAGAAAAAGCGACTTTTCAGCGTGAAAAATGTCTTGCTATGTTATAAAAGCAATGGACAATGCCTAGCTAGCGTCCATCCAATTCGGGATCCACTTGGATAGTTGGGAGAGCACTTAGGTAGCTAGAGATGCTCTCGGCTGCGCCTCGAGCATCTCTTACGCTACCTTCGTGCTCTCCCAACTATCCGCGTGCATCCCGAATTGGATGGACGCGCGCTAGGCATTGTCCATTCCTTTAATCTCTCCCTTCCCTGCATGCTGAACGGCAGCTGAAAGAAAACAGACTCCAGGATAATTTACATGCGCATCCTCACAACAAACCAATGAGATTGTAATGTTCACACCTGCGCTAGGACTTGAATTACTCTTTCAAATGATGAATTCAACATGTTTAACTACACCACCAAATACAAGGTTAATAATTATAAAACTACAGACTAAAAGCCATTTTTGGAAGGAAGAATGATTAAAGTGTGGTTCCGTGACTTATGGAGTCCTTTGTATTTATATGTCGCATCTGATGGGTGGCTACACAATAGACATGTCAAAAATCAAATTAACGTGTTCAACATAGCTTTCTAAACTCGTGGATATGCGTAGCTTAGAAACGCGTTTCTTGCGAGGACTTCGATATGCAAATGTGTCATTAGAGAGGTTAAGCTTGGCGTTTACGGCAAACGGCAAACGGCAAAAAAAAAACTTTTGCCGTCTGTTTTCAGTTCTCTGTACAATAGAATCAAAATATTTGTATTTGCAGTGGATAGTAAGAGACACTTTTCTATTTTTGCATGATTTATTTAAAAGTAACATGAAAAGAATAGAAAAACAGAGCCAATATTAGAGAGTTTAAGCCTGACGTTTACGGCAGAGGGCAAAAGGTAAATATTTCCTCTGTTTTTCTATTCTTTTCATGTTATCCTTGAATAAATCATAGAAAAATAGAGAAGTGTCTCTTACTATTCACTGCAAATAAAAATATTTTGATTCTGCTTTAAAGAGAGCTGAAGACAGACGGCAAAAGTTTTATTTTTTGCCGTTTGCCGTTTGCCGTAAACGTCAAGCTTTTATTCTCTCACTCAGGTGTAGACACTGCTCGTAATTAGTCGACTCAAACGAGAGCGCCCGAGCCCGACGCCATGTTGAAATAGTAACCGTGCAGCCGATTACTCACCCACAAAGGCGTGCTTCTTCGTGCCAGCCTTGTGGACTTTATCAGATGCTTTGCTAAATTGAAGACGAGTTGACTTCCAATGTTCGAATTAGTTCTATGGCCAACTTGAAGGCTGAATTTCAGGGACATTTGACTCGTCTATGCGTTAAATATGACGAAGAGACGAGCATTTTGTTTGCTGGAAGAGTAAGTCTTATGCTAATTAATGTGTTAAGTTTTGATGAGAATGTGTCTTATTTGTCGACCTCAATGATTGAGAACTTATATGAGCGAAAGGAACAATTTTTTATGAACAAAATAGCTATTAAAGAGACAGGACAAGCATTGACACCATTATATAATATTGTAACTTTTTTTTTAATTCAGTAACTTCTACGCCTGAAGATGGCTGGTCTGATCAATCGAAATATTGTTATAAATATATTATCGACGTGATTTCTCGATGCCATTTATAAATTTACAAGGTAAGGCGAAGTCTTCTTCCCTTCTAACGTTTTTTTATTGTATTATTGCAAGAGTCATTGTACTCTCGTATTATAAAAGCCAATATTTATCTTCTTGAATGATTTATTTGTGCGGGTTGCACGACAGTCTCAAATATCTGTCTCACAAGTGTCGTCTCAAACCTAAAGAAACTGTTACATTGAACTGTACTTGAACTTTAAGCTTAGTTTCCAGTATTTTTTTTATCAGAAGAAAATATGGCGATCTCCATGAACAATTCCGTTCAAGGATCGGCTCTCATGACAATTTTGACAATACAAGATGTGGAATCAAGTGGTGTTTTGGTTTACACAAATGATGTGCTACAATGTGTATATTCCTTTGCTTATAAGACAGGCAAATGATGTGGAAGAAAATCCAGGTCCTACGATATTTGATATCATTGACCCAGTGAGAACAGTGTCTGCTGACTACAATCAAGGAAATGAATTACTCTTTGGTGAAAATGCTGGTAAGCAATGTGTAGCAATGTCACTTACTGCTATTACTTACCATCAAATAGAACATATCAGTAATTGGACGTCTTCAACTTTGAATAATATTTTGACCATTGGAAATAATCTCTACATTTCCATAAGATATTCAGTGCAGGCAAATGATTATTTGCTGTTAACTGATGTTCCATGCATTGTTTCACTTTACAACAAAGTATACACATGATTACAATACAGTGAATCATTAACTGGAAGTTTGTTTATGATGTCAAATAATGGCCCATACATGACTCCTCAAAATTCACTGATAGAAATATTTTCAAGTTCAGACTAAAAATACAATTGTTGTTGTTAACTGCTGGTATCAATACGGTGGCAGTGTTTAAAAGTTCTGAACAAAGCTTTAAAATTTTCGACTCTCATGCAAAGGATTTTTATGGTATATGCCTCACTCATTTGGGAAATGTACTTTGCTCAGCATTGAAGGCCTTGAAACCTTGTATCATATTTTCAAATTTCTTGCTTAGAAGCAGAGGGTTTGTTTAAAACGTAATTTCACAACACTGGAAATGATTTTGTCTCTGTTTTTGATGTATTTTTTGCTTAAAACAGGGTTTAAATAGAGGATTTAAAATGTATTTGAAGACTTTGGCCACAAACATTTTGTACAAATAGTGTAAAAATACAAGTTAAACACTATTTTGAATGTAATCTTCGCCATGGTGGTATATTTGAAAAATAGTTTACAAATTATCGGTGTACAAATAGTGTCTAAATAGGGTATTTAAAATGTAGTTGTCAATTTAACATTATAAAACAGGTTTTAAACATGATATTTGAATGTAGCTGACTTGTCAACAGCATAAAATACCTTTTAAGTAGCCTGTTTAAAACGTATTTGGAAAAGCAATTCACAATAAAGTTTTAAGATGCCAGGCCACGACAGTCTGTTTTAAACATATTTTAATTTTCTTTCAATTAAGTATACTATTTTTATGGTAGTTAAAAAAAATACAGCAAGGTCTATCTTTAAACAGATTTTACATACACTATTTTTGAACTATTTTGAGAAGTGCAAGTACTGTACATACATGTCTAAACCAGTGGCAATTTAAAACCTCTTTATAACATCCAATTTCCAGTCTGTTATGCACAAAGAAAATCAACCTGGAGGTACCCTCACAGAGGAATCTTGATTTCTTGAACCTCCATTTCTTCGACCTCCCAAAAACTGCATCCAAAATTCATTTTCTTTTGATTTGCTTCGCCACTTTGTCAAACACTGCATCCCCCCTCTCTGAATGTCCACACCAATTTTGGCGGTTCGAGATATCAGGATTCTACTGGATTATTTGGGAATGGTTATGATACGAAATGCATACTATAAAAGGAGTTGATATACAATGCACTACATTTGAATGCACTCACAGCATATACATGTAAAAACACGTGTACCTGATTGAGACTCTTATCCAGGGCCACGAAATTAAGTCTGTTACATAAATTCTACATACCCTTAGTCTTTCTCAAATGAATTAGGAGTATGACACACATACACACGAGTAGGATCAACATCAATCCTCATACATTTCTCCTTTATATAGGAAATTGGTACAGCCAGGACACGGTCTGTAATGGTCACCCGTAATATGTGCTTTACTACTTGCATCCCATGATAAACTGGAAACTGGCATGGGTGCCTAGATAATTTTCTTACTAAAGCGATGTAACGAACTGACAAAGAGCATGAACACTTTTCATGCAGACACTGCATTCTGGAGCACTTTTCTAAGCACTTCACAAACTTTTCGATAGAGCCGTAATGATTTTTTCCATGTCTTTGAAAAATTACGGTGCAGTTGTTTCTAGATGTTGTTCTTTTGTATAAGAAACTCTGGTATTCTACTCCAATGACAATTGCTCGTTTAAACACCCACATCTTCGAGACTGCCCCAACAACTTCTCTCTCATTTTCACTCAGCAGACTCGATGTTTCCCACACGCGCTCCAATGAACCCACAACGAAGGTGTCATGGCCTATTTCTTCACCAACCGTCCTAGTAGAAAAATAGCAATCATTAAAGAAAAGATGTCAAACACTTTTTAGCATCAAGTGCACACGAGCAACTTTTGGCAACTGTACAGCGTAAATACATGGTACTTGTATGTTGAATTTTGTATCTGAACTACACAACATTGGTGCATCTCACATTCACTCTTGCCAAGAACAAAGATGGTCACCTGTACTAAGATACAAGTACTTTGTAGGTTACCTTGTAACTGACTGTAATCAAAACATCAATAACATCTAAATTCCATTCCTAAAAGGTTTGTTACATATAAATATTTAGCAAGTGGAAATGCAATCTTACCTGCAGTGATAACTCTTTGACAATAGCTCTCTGGACAATTGCTTTGCATCTGATTCAGGTATAGTTTCAGCTAATTGGGGCAGACTTTGGTGAACGCATATTGAATTCACAATCTGACAGAGAAGAGACATAAATAATTGTTACAGTGTATGCATCGCTTGTCTTCTTTTCCACCAGAACCTACAAACCCTGAACTCCCTTGTTTGAAATTTCAGATCAGTGTCCAGGTGTTGTGTAGAAACCAAAGTTTTGAAGACTTTTTTTTATTCTTTTTCACATAATTTTATTGCTTTACAAATTGTTTGTTTGAGCAGTCCCTTCACAATGTAATACATTTTGACATCCTCTTTTCAAATCCTGGTAATGGTCTTGAGGTAAGATAAGGTAACTTTATTTAGAGTCGTAAACATAGGGGTAGTTGTAACCCCAGTTTCCCGAGCCACAGACTGGTGATACAAATGCACGGCTATTTTCAATAATATTTCTACTTACAATAATTGAACTATATACATTAAGAAAAAAAAATGAAAAATCGCCAAGATGAATCCAGATTTTAAAATATACCTTAAAACAACTAGTAGTCCATATATTTAAAAAAAATGAGTTAATATATATACAAATCATTGGCCATCCTTAATGGCAGTAATCTGCAGTAATGTACAACTGCTGCCTGGCTGCTTTTACCAGATCTGAGGTGGTAAATTTGTGGTCTAATTTCTCAAGTAGCGTACAATAAGACACACTTGAACAAAATAATGTCAATCATTCAGCAACTCATTGTTGTAAAATCTTTCTTACCTGTCCCTGGATATTTTGACTTCCATGGAAGTAGCCTTTCAAGTCTCCATTGTAATCCTCAAAAGGAAAGCATGAATTTGACCACAGGGGCCCCAAGTTTTCCACATTGTTTTTCAAATGGAGTAACTGGTGAAGATTGAAGGTTTGGAATCTTTTACCTGAAATCAAAAGTGCAGTGTACAATGAAACTACTTTCAGTCAGAAATATACTGTCTGGACAGTAGTTACAACTAAGAGGGCTTTACAAAAAGTTAAATCAACAGTGCTCACCATAAAAGTATGGTGCTTGTGCACAATACAGCTTTAGGAAGACACCAGCCTCTTCTAGGTCAATTTTAGAAATGCTGTCTTTTAAAAGGCGGTATACTCCTCCAACGAGAAAGGCAAGATGTAAAAGGCATGTTTCATTCAATCTTTCAGTGAGTAGTGGAATGGAATAGTATAACAGAAATGCCCTCTTCTCATTGGCTGAAAGACAAAAAGTTTTCAAATTGGTGAGTTCATTGTACATGTAAATGGTATATTTATTACTGGCCCATGACATCCAAACGCAAACTGAGGTTATACCTTATTTTTGTAAATCAAAATCAAATTTAATGTCAAACACAGGGAGTGCAGGGTTTGTAGGTTCTGGTGGAAAAGAAGACAAGCGATGCATACACTGTAACAATTATTTATGTCTCTTCTCTGTCAGATTGTGAATTCAATATGCGTTCACCAAAGTCTGCCCCAATTAGCTGAAACTATACCTGAATCAGATGCAAAGCAATTGTCCAGAGAGCTATTGTCAAAGAGTTATCACTGCAGGTAAGATTGCATTTCCACTTGCTAAATATTTATATGTAACAAACCTTTTAAGAATGGAATTTAGATGTTATGATGTTTTGATTACAGTCAGTTACAAGGTAACCTACAAAGTACTTGTATCTTAGTACAGGTGACCATCTTTGTTCTTGGCAAGAGTGAATGTGAGATGCACCAATGTTGTGTAGTTCAGATACAAAATTCAACATACAAGTACCATGTATTTACGCTGTACAGTTGCCAAAAGTTGCTCGTGTGCACTTGATGCTAAAAAGTGTTTGACATCTTTTCTTTAATGATTGCTATTTTTCTACTAGGACGGTTGGTGAAGAAATAGGCCATGACACCTTCGTTGTGGGTTCATTGGAGCGCGTGTGGGAAACATCAAGTCTGCTGAGTGAAAATGAGAGAGAAGTTGTTGGGGTAGTCTCGAAGATGTGGGTGTTTAAACGAGCAATTGTCAGCGGAGTAGAATACCAGAGTTTCTTATACAAAAGAACAACATCTAGAAACAACTGCACCGTAATTTTTCAAAGACATGGAAAAAATCATTACGGCTCTATCGAAAAGTTTGTGAAGTGCTTAGAAAAGTGCTCCAGAATGCAGTGTCTGCATGAAAAGTGTTCATGCTCTTTGTCAGTTCGTTACATCGCTTCAGTAAGAAAATTATCTAGGCACCCATTCCAGTTTCCAGTTTATCATGGGATGCAAGTAGTAAAACACATATTACGGGTGACCATTACAGACCGTGTCCTGGCTGTACCAATTTCCTATATAAAGGAGAAATGTATGAGGATTGATGTTGATCCTACTCGTGTGTATGTGTGTCATACTCCTAATTCATTTGAGAAAGACTTAGGGTATGTAGAATTTATGTAACAGACTTAATTTCGTGGCCCTGGATAAGAGTCTCAATCAGGTACACGTGTTTTTACATGTATATGCTGTGAGTGCATTCAAATGTAGTGCATTGTATATCAACTCCTTCCATAGTATGCATTTCGTATCATAACCATTCCCAAATCCAGTAGAACCCTGATATCTTGAACCGCCAAAATTGGTGTGGACATTCAGAGAGGGGGGATGCAGTGTTTGACAAAGTGGCGAAGCAAATCAAAAGAAAATGAATTTTGGATGCAGTTTTTGGGAGGTCGAAGAAATGGAGGTTCAAGAAATCAAGATTCCTCTGTGAGGGTACCTCCAGGTTGATTTTCTTTGTGCATAACAGACTGGAAATTGGATGTTATAAAGAGGTTTTAAATTGCCACTGGTTTAGACATGTACATGTATGTACAGTACTTGCACTTCTCAAAATAGCTCAAAAATAGTGTACGTAAAATCTGTTTAAAGATAGACCTTGCTGTATTTTTTTTAACTACCATAAAAATAGTATACTTAATTGAAAGAAAATTAAAATATGTTTAAAACAGACTGTCGTGGCCTGGCATCTTAAAACTTCATTGTGAATTGCTTTTCCAAATACGTTTTAAACAGGCTACTTAAAAGGTATTTTATGCTGTTGACAAGTCACCTACATTCAAATATCATGTTTAAAACCTGTTTTATAATGTTAAATTGCCAACTACATTTTAAATACCCTATTTAGAGACTATTTGTACACCGATAATTTGTAAACTATTTTTCAAATATACCACCATGGCGAAGATTACTTTCAAAATAGTGTTTAACTTGAATTTTTACACTATTTGTACAAAATGTTTGTGGCCAAAGTCTTCAAATACATTTTAAATCCTCTATTTAAATCCTGTTTTAAGCAAAAAATACATTAAAAACAGAGACAAAATCATTCCAGTGTTATGAAATACGTTTTAACTAGAACTAAAATACATTACAAACACAAAGCAAAATTTTGAAATTCTTACAAAATAGTACAAAAATACCCTAAAGTGACTTCAAAATACCGTTCAAATTGTCAAAATACTTTCAAAACAGTTTAAAATCAGTTTAAAAATACAGTTGGTTTGGTACGGGACGTAACAGACTGATCGAGTAAACTTTTTGAGCTGTGTTTTGGTCAAAAAACCAATGTTCAGTGTTCATGTTCCCTTAAAAGCGCTAACAACATAGTCTCTTAATCTCTCTGGCAATCTCCGTGTCTTCTGGGGTCACGAGGTACATGGTCACGAGGTACATGGCTCTGATTTTGCTCCAATGTTCTCCCGCAGATCAAGGCATTCGTCGCTGTCCAGCAGTCTTGTAGTCGGCTCTTCTGTGGGTAGCGAGACATACTGATTCACATGGCCTGTGTTTTTGGAATACTGCTTCACTGTTGGACTTTCTACCACGAAACTATTTCCGTTCTTGCTGACAACCTTGAAAGGGGTTGGATTAAAAGCTGTGCTGAGTTTATTAGTCGTGTCTTGTTGGACTAGGACTTCATCTATGTCGACACTGGAGTGACTGGCCCTGCGTTGTGTGTCTGCAGTCTTTGGTTTTGGCTTTCTGTTCAGCATCGTGATTATGTACTTCGTGGTCATAGACATGGCCGATCCTTAACTCAGGGATCTTTCCTCTCACTTCTTGAACCACCAATAAGGTTGCGCCATCCATTGCGTTCCTCAGTACCTGTATTGACTACTACTTCTTAGATATTTCTTTAATTGTAAGACATTAAAAACTATCGTAATACTATTGCAATAGTACCCACACTATCACAATAATATCGCAATATCCATGTGACCTATTGCAATACAATTGCAAAAAATGCCCTCAATACTCACCCCTAATTTCTATCCAAAAAAAATTACTTCTTTTATCTTTAAATCCTCGGTTAAAGTAAACTGGCTTTCGAACAACCCAACTAGGCCAGATTTCAAACCATTTAAAAATGCAATTAAAGAAAGAATTACAACAACACTGAAGAGTTACTATTATAAAAAAAAGACAACATGCAACAAATACCAGAAAGGTTGCATGAATATCAGTGAGGATATCACAATAAAAGCCAATCTCAATTAAAGTGCACCTAACCCCAAAAACTTTTTTTCGCTAAAACAATAAAGCTTATTTTGTGGAGTAACTAGCCGCAAAAATTTTTCGATTTGGTTAAATCTTTGATTTTCTATGGCTCGTCAAAGTACGTGAAATTGCCGCCATTTTGGTCCACGACCGAGTTTAACGGAGAATGGGTCGAGGGCCGGCTGTGACGTCACATCGAGAACACGATGATTCTGAGATTCGCATATTTACTTGTTTCTGTGGGAAAGGCTGGAAAAGTTGTTCGAAAAAAATGCTAGCCAGGTGCGCTGTAGTGTGATGTAGCAACACAACAAACTTACAGGAGGTACTCCGCTTTATGCCATACGTTTTATGGAGAGATGTCCTGAAGAGAAGAAACGTACAAAGTGATGGCTCGATTCGTGCAAAGTGATAGCCGTCTAAGAGTTCGGTGATCTGTTCCATAGAGTATTTCAAACCAGATGATCTCGCTCGATGCCTGGATTTTCAGAGAGAGGAAGGGATTTTGCTGACTCAGTGACTTAAGCGAGACGAATTTGGAATAACTGTCCATCGATTCATGAAGCCGTTGTTGCATCTGATCTGAGAAACAACAGCAGTCAGTCGGCACAGCCGACAGATAGTTTTGTATTTCCCCACTACTAATCTTAAAACTCCATTTCTGAAGCCATACAGGTTTAATTCCTGGATATTCAGTAATACACTTTAAGGTAACATCAGCACCAATATCTTCAAGAACAAGATCACTCTTCTTTGAGTCTTGACAACCTTCTAACTCACTCTAATATAATAATAACAACAACAACAGTCGCTGATGTTTTGAAGGGAAGCGACGCTACAATTTTCACACTCGCACGAAAAGAACACAAACATTGTGTCATGGGATAATCATTTTGGTCTACGTTGAACGAGTGAAGTTAAAATAATTTGAGAAAGTTAACGGACTTGACTTTTATTTATACGAAAGTATGTTAATGCGAGATCGAAGAATGCGCGAATTTAGTAAATATACGCACCACACGCTACAGTCTCTTTGACTTCTACATATCATTGCCTTCGGGTCTGTCCATCAGAGCTCGTTCGAGTTCTTTGTCAGCATTCACCTCATTTTGTCTATCCATTCTTCGTTGGCCAGAGAGTTGTCAGCATATAAATCAGCTCGGCCGTCACCATTTAACTATTCACTTTGCTTTGTTTACAAGTGCGAGTCGTCATTCTCTTCAGCGATATAATAAATTTCGGAGTCTTCTGAGTCAAAGCTCATTTCAGAATCCGACGAAGTAGAAGATATTGTTGATAAAAACAGAAATCTGTCGACTGTGGAGCCCCCAGCAAAAAACTTGTGCAGCAAAAAGGCTTCCACGCTCACACAGAGTAAAAGGCCTGACTGGGACAGCCGAAGCTTTCGTTCTCGAAGTGACGTCACGGCTTTACTCTCCCCAGACTCCTTATGTTCGGTCGTGAACCATACGAAACTCGGTTTCAAGGGGGCACAGAAATTCGAGGATTTAACCAAATCGAAAAATTGTTGCGGCTAATTACTCCACAAAATAAGCTTTATTGTTTTAGCGAAAAAAAAAATTTGGGGGTTAGGTGCACTTTAAAACTAATAAAATATATTCACAGTGACATATCTTGATTTCATTTGAAAAATTGAAATACTTTCCAAAAATTATTCAGACAAACAAAAGGAAGTTAAAATTAACTTAGCTTATTTACATGTGTTTACTTTGCAATGCTCTCCAAAGTATAATTAACAATTA
>JAHPZR010001997.1:17500-32500 GCA_019787425.1 Platygyra sinensis
GCTGGGAAATCATGAGTCTGGGTTACGGTGTTGAAAGACGTTTCATAATTCTTCGAGACTGTGCTGTACAGCGCTGGGATTTCTTTTCTGGTGCTTTCAGTGCGCTTTTTTCTTTAATTTTGATGACGTCTAGTCACTTAAACGACCTTCTGCAAACGCGCTTTCGATCTTAATCTTACTCGTATTGTTTCGAATTGTTGATTGGAGCATTCAACGCGCTCAACAATCCCGCACGAGAAAGGGTAAGAGAGCTTTAAATTTAGAGCACTAACTAACAATATGCAATACTTTGACAAAGGTTTGCATGGATCGTTCTTTTGTCCGCACTTTTAGCGCGAAATTCTTTCTTGCGACGAAACACTTGCGCTGAAAAAATATTTGACAAATGAAATCGATATCAAATAGAACACGTGGGGCGTGACGAAATCGCGCATGCTCCGTTGGAAAAGTATACAGTTGCTTCTCTCTCGTTTGGTCTAGGAGAAACCAACTGCTCGCAGAGTACCTTTAGAATTCCGTTTCTAAGTATGTTCCCACTTCCATCATAGCGATGCTCTAACTTCTTTGTTAATGGACAGGAAAGCTGGTATGGGGTAGGCTAGAACTTCCATTGGTTAAAACATGACTGTGCCATCGTGAATTTCATTGCTTTCTAAGAAAGTCAGAAAATGAATAAAGTCTTGATTGATGAAAAGTTTACTGAAGGAGGTACTAATTCTGCAGTGGAGCTCAAAAAAGCGGAGATGACGAAGATTCATAATAAAATTTTTGTCCCTCGCCCTCCTCTCGCTTGTGAGCCCGAGGTTTAATTTAAGGCTTCTTTGAGAAAGTAAGTAAAAATGTGTTTTTGAAGTTCAAAATAAAGGCGATGTATAAGTTAGTCACCCGAGCCAAATATTCTTTATTTGAAACGTCAAAAATCAACGAAAGTACATAGGTAAATATTCCTAGAATAAAAGCGCTCTTAAATTAAAAAAAAATGTAACTAACACGCAAACACGAAGGTTCCAGCCACTTAAATATTTAATAGGTTCAATATTTAGTCACCAAGACGGCTTTTTTTTCACAGGAAAGCTTGTGAAACACTTCTTAAATTGGGAGCAGAAGTTGACAGTAAAGACAACAACTCCCGAACAGCTTTGATGTGGTCTGTTCAGAAAAACAACTTACTATGCGCTAAGATTCTGGTTGATTTCAACGCTTCTCTTGACCTCCAAGATACAGACGGTGACAGTGCATTACACGTGGCTTGTGGACAGGGCCATGCAGCTATAGTTCGTCTACTTTTGGACTGCGGGGCAAGTTTGGTGCTTTGCAACAAACGAGGTAATGGTTGTTTGGAAATAGCAGCGAAGGGGGGATCTTCTGATGTTGCCATGACAATTGTGAAACACAAAAGGTTAGTCTCCACTTTTATGACTGTTTCGTCATAGTATTAATCGAGTGGTAACCAAACTAGCTTTGAACACCAAACGTCGTAAGACTTTATTTGTCTACACGAATATTAGTTTGACAAGGAAAAATGACAAGCAAATAGAAAATGGATACAACAATAATAGGTGAAAGAAGCTAGGCAAGAAATAAAGCCACGGTAAACCCCGGCGAATGCGACTTACAGAAACTTCACAAGAATGATAAAGTCGAACAGAACAGATCATGGTTGCGTACGCGATGCACAATTTTCTCGAACGCGTTTGCTAGCTATTTTAAAAGAACGAAACTAAAGCTCTTAAATTCGTTTAAGTAGGGATACCATGATATGTATAGGGAACAAAAACAGTAGAAAGCAACGCAAGAATGTTACACCGGCCTCTGAATGCGGGACAAAATAAAGCAATTGTAAAAAATAATCGTGTCAAGTTCGTAGTGTGCTTATCTTGACTAATTACGATAGGGCAAAGCTATACAAAAGGGCGTTAAACAACTGCCCATTTAATACAAGCTTTGTCCAATCGCAGTTGTGTACAAAAAGGGGGATTCGCTTTTGAGTTCCGTAAACAGCCCAAGTTCTTGAGCTGCGCAGAAATGTAGCTGGAAAACAGTTCCACGCGACATTTAGCTCCTAAAATCTGCATGGGTAAAAAAACATCTAAGCGGATTCGATATTTCACAGGTCATTTTAGGATGAATGTCTTGGTTTTCGCCCTACCCTCCGTCTTTGTCATTTCGTTGTACATCCACGATACGGGCTTCGCTGACAGTCCACATCGGCCACTAAGACGATGTCGCCAATGACAAAATGCCTCCGGGATCGATTCCATTTTTGTCTTTCTTGAAGGGATAGGAGGTACTCCTTGATTCACCTTCGCCTGTGCAAAAAAAAAGGAATCTTATGTAATAGCAGTCAGATAGCAGAGAAAGCTACGAAACGGTAGTGATCGCAAAAAACTACAACGGACACACAAGTGGAAAGTATCATTAATGTTACTTGTAAAGTGTTCATATTTACAATTATCCTGCGAAATCACGCGGAATATCGTCTGATACTTAGCCGACGAGGCCGTAGACCGAGTCGGCTAAAATCAGACTGACGATATTCCGCGAGATTGAGCAGGATAATTGTTTTATTATTCAACAAATTGATAACAAAATTGATTTCCAAGCTCGTAACATTTTTAAACCTTTCTGTCAACATTTTTTCACTTCACTTTTTCTTCCCACGTACGAAGCTACGTATACCGCCGGATATCTGTTACCTACGGATGACAGATATCGAGAGCATCATGACCATATTTGGATAGTGTTACAATTTGTTGAATAATAATGCGGAATATGTGGTGTTCTAAATCGACGATATTTCATTCCCTATACAACTTCTTATAGCGCGCTCAAAATCCTCAACGGTTCCTAGTGTAACCTAACACTGCTTCAGTTTAGGCTCACAAAACGCGTGGCGCTTTCATGAATGAATACGTGCATGTCCGAGAATAAATTCTCTTCCGTCACCCCAGTGAGGGCTTACATGAGATAGCAGAGACCTTTAGCATCGCGTTTACGGCAAACGACAAACGGCTGCGAGCGGTTTGAGGTTTCCCGTTTGCCGTCGTCACCAAAATTGACTTAAGCATGGCGTTGACGTCGTTTAGAATAAAATATTTTCAAAAGCTTACCTTTTAAGGGCCTATCTCCTTCAAGATATTTTGAGATAAGGCCCTTTGTCCTTTCTCTACAAGCTCGCCCTGAGAGCACAACGGGTTTTTTGTCTTCCCAAAAAATAGGGGAAAGTACCCTCGCAATTTCCTCATGCATAATCAGCGGGAAGTTTTGGCCTTCGCTGGGCCACCTCAGTCGCCAGCATCACGTCTTGGCAAGTGTTTGGCCATCTAAAAAGCATTTTCTAGAAATAGAAGAAGGCATACATTGATACAGAACTCCATAACTGTGCTTCTTTGTATGCACACATGTAGGAACTTCGAGCCGCCATTTTGTTTTTAACTTCTTTCGCCCCTCGGCTTTCTTCGTTTTAGATCATGCAAAATACATTGTTTTTTAATCACAGAAAACGACATTTGGATCCATAAAAGGTAGAAAATTCTAACTAAAAATTTCAAACGTGAGTTGGTTTCGTTAAGAGGCCAAAAAACCTTCCCGTAAGTCACTTACCGCTGGAGCGCCTACTTCCCGTCGAAACCGGAACCGCAAACTGCAAACGTGACGGCAAAGCAGTGGTCACGTGACCTCCTCGGGTTCGCCGTTTGCCGTAAACATGATGCTAAAAGCGTCTAGCATTTCACCTGTGGGAACTCAAGTGTGTTGCCGCCTTTTCAAGCGATTAGAAGTTTCTTTTATGTCTAGTGAACATTTTAAGCAATAAATTGTTCGAAAGTAAGTTAGAATGTTTGACAACGACGTGGATATCGGTAGAAAATGGAAAGCAGCGATGGCTCTCGAAGAGGCTTTTATGTTGGGGTCTAAGGCCGACCTAGAGACTAGATCTCTAGGATCTTTTATGTTGGGCTGTAAGGCCAACCTAGCCTGAGATATCCTCTGGCGAGGAAGTTCAAGAGGAAGATAGACTGCAACACTGTCAGAAAATTTAACTAATGCCATTTTCAAGTCTTTTAAGTCGGTTACATAGCCCTTGTAGCCAACAATGATCAATTGGAGAACGTTACCAAATTCAAGTATCTTGGAGTGATCATAAATCAGCATCTTACTTGGCATGACCATATTGAGCAACTACAAAGTATAATAGCAAAGAGACTAGGTGTCTTAAAACGAATCAAGCTAGCATCTTCTCCCAGTTTATGCAAGAGGGATCTCTGTGTCAACAAGAGTCATTCCTATTCTGGAATATGCAAGTATCGTATGGGGCGACAAAAATAACAAAGCCTTAATGGATTCTATCCAGGTTCCTCAGAATAAAGCAGCCAAGCTAGTTCTGGATCGAGCACGCTTTCTTCTTCAACTCAAGCAATTCTAGATCTGAAATAGATGAATCTATCAACCAGAAGATTAATGTAACGGTGTTCCTTTATGCATACTTTTATTAATGATAATGAAAGAAACAGTACGATTACCCGAGTCACTGACTATCATAGCCATAACACTCGCTCCAAAAGAAACTATTAGATCTGTTAGATCAAGCACGAACTGGGGTCTACTCAGATCCTTTAATAGAGCATTGACTGATCGGAACTCCCTTCCAGAAGACAAGAGATGTCTACCTTATAATATGGAACGCCATACCTGCCTTATGATATTTATTTTCATTGTATATGGTGGTTTTCTCATTATATGCGGTGGTTACATCATTATACACAGTGACTTTTTCATTATATTCGGTACCTAGTCCGTTACATGTGGTGGCTTTTTCTTTATATGAGGTGCATGTTATATTATAGACGGTGCTTTTTTCTAGCTTTATACGCGGTAATATTTTCATTATACGCGGTGCTTCTCTTAATATGTGCGGTGGCTAATTCATTATACGCGGTGCTTTTTTCATTATACACGGAAGTTAGGTCGTTATACGCAGTGCTATCTTCTTGTAGGGGATTTTTCCGTTATACGCGGTGCTTTTCTTATTATGTGCGGTGGCTTATTCATTATACGCGGTGTTTTTTTTTTTTTCATTATATTCACGGGACCTCGTTCTCGCTCGATTCGAAACGAGGCTAACTGCGCGAGGAAGTCAAAATGGCGTCCACCATGGACAAGTTGGATATTGTAGCTCGTATTCTTAAAAAAAACTCAGCTTAGTTCATTTGACCGAGCTGTTCCATAGGGAAAAATACTCCAGATATAATTTCCATGCTATCTGCTCATGAAATGAATCAATTAGGGATAACCAGCAGGGTGGATATGATGAATTTACGATTACAATAATTTTGCACATACGGTAGGCAGAAACCAGTAGAACACCATGTAGGATGCTGTAAACCGGAAATAAATACTGGAAGGTCATTTGGAAGAGGGCTTCACAGTCGAGGAGGTTCCTGTAGTTCAGTCAGTAAAAGAACAATTTATCGCAGAATGAAAAGATACGGACTTAGGGCTCTAAATGTTAGCAACATATCTGAGGATGAGCTTGATCGGCACGAGACGGAAGCGGCAAAAAATATTTTCCTTTTTGTGGAGAACAAATGTTGAAGTTTCTTCACAAAGAAAGAGGCATCAAAGGGGTATCACGAAAACTCGGATCCCGAAAACTCAGATCTCAGACCTCAGTCCCCGAAAACTCAGACCCCGAGTCCCTCAGACCCATCGAATTTTTTTTATTTTTAATATTTTTATTGCAAACTCGTCTCAATTCTTAGCACCGAATGTTTTATGGTCATGCAATGTCCATAGGCAACATCCAGAAAGAAGCGAGATATTTATCTTCTCCGGTCTATCGCTTTCTCGTCTGACGGATACAAAACTGACTTTAACTTGAACAACATTATATCGACTCTGTGACTTCTATTTCTTCGGTAAAAAATTCGCCCGCAAATGTCATCAAAATATCGACTGCTATTTTAAACCTTGTTAGGCTTTCACTGTTTGATCAACGCGACAGCGATTGATCAAATTGATTGATTCCGTCACAAGGGTACACACCACGAGAAGTTTGTGCCAAGCCGCAGAATGTCTTACATTCTCACTTATGTACGGGTTGTGTTAGCAACTTCAGACGTACAAAGAATTTTAGAAATACCGGCAACTGATGAGATCCACATGGAGGATCGAAACCATGGTCTTGCCTGAACTAAGCCGAACAGTAGCATATACAATACGCTAAACAGTCGATAGACTTGCGCGTTAAGAAACTACATTTGAATCATGTGGAAATGAAATGTATAGCTTTCTCGAGGTAAAGCTACGACTGATGTCTCAGGAGAAAAACGTAAGAGGACAAATAATGCGATATCCGTGGAAAGAATCTACCCACTGCTTGCAAACAGTTCTAATAACAGCCGGGCCCGGCGCCAAAGAATATAATGCAAGTAAGAAAACAGTTCACAGAAAGTTTTCGTATTTTGTCCCTCGAAAGCAAATACTTAGAGACTTGCAATATAAATGAGCCTAAACAATAGCAACTTCTAAAGGCAAAGATCAGAATACACATTTGCGTACAGCGGGAGTCGGGTAGGCCTGTCACAATTTTGTTATTTTTGAAAACAGCACGAAAGCGATAGCAACTTGCTCGCGCGGATTGCAACTTGCTCAACTGAAACTGTCAATCAATACCAATATTGCAGCGGAAGTTTGCAAAGTTCCCATCAAAAGAACATCCAGTTTGACTGTAAGCCCTCAATGCGGTGACGAAATAGAATAAATTAAACGAAACTTATCTCCAAGTTAAAGTTTGATTGGAATTCTATCCGTCACCAAGCATTGAGGGATTACATGCCCTCCCTTCTCAAGCTCTCACCCTTATTTTGACTGTTTTTTTTTTATTCATTGCAACGATGCATGCTGACAATACTACGTTACATGACTATTTGAGCTACGCCACTATTACTACATTACTTTACACTGCTAAACCTACTTACAGAAATTGTACTCACATTGCTGTTATTCTTTTAAATTCATTACGAAATAAATACGTGCTACGTTACACTGCATACGGTGTAAAGCTAACACAACACACACACACATACACACACGCGCGCCACGCCCACACATACAAAAGATAATAAAAGATTCCCTTACTCAAACTTTCACACTTAATGTGCTTCACGCATCGTAGTTGCTGGGAGTGGTCCACTTAGCTCTATATTTTTCGTAATTAAAATTTTTAATGGCTATTTGTCTTTCACATTTGATTTTGCTGTCTAGTAAGGCAAGAAAGACCTTTAAATTAATATTCGGAGTCTCAGACCGGTTTCTTGCAAGAAAACATGATATTTAGCAATAAGAAGATAATGGTTTAACGCGTAGAAGGTGGTAGTTTCAGGTTTGTAACCGTACAGGATTTCTGTATTACTAGGACTGATATTGTCAGAGCGCTTAGCATTCCACCACATCGTTATGTCTTTCAAAATATTTTAACGTCGGGGCATTCGCAAAGCATCTGAATAAGCGTTTCGTTCGGAAAGAGGCAGCATTCGCATTCTAGTGAAGCCTTTATATTCATTTTATAAAGAGAGTGATTAGTGGGTATGATGTTATGAATAAGTTTAAATTGGAAGCTCCTCAGTTTGTTTTCGACTGTGACTTTAAAAGGAAGCTCGTATACTGCCTTTACATTCAACACTTGTTTTTCTAAGACTAATTTCAACGATGGGGGAGAAAATGATCTTTCTGCGAGCATCACACGGGCCTTTTTAGTAGAGGAGATGTCAAGGGATGGAACTGGTTCGTTATTGCCATTTCTGAAATTACCTACGATTTCGCTTTTCCACTGAATTTTAGGGATTGCCGCAAGAACACCAGCATAATCGAGAAAAGTAGAGCGAACGCCATATTTGCATTTTAAGTTTTCGAACGAAAAGAACTGGCCATGGATGTTTAGGAGGTCACTTATTTTCAATATGCCTTTATTTGCCCATGATCTATAATAAAATGATTCTCCGTCTATCTTTATAAACCGATTGTTCCAAATGATTTCTTGTTTGTATTCATTTGCATTACGTGGTTCTTTGGAATTGAGCTCTTGCCATACCGCTAAAACATCTTTATAAAAAACAACGAGATTTTTGAGGTCGAGTAATTTAAGATCGTAGTTGCATTGAAATAAGAGAGTTCCACCAACCGTACTTAAAAGCGAATCGAGGAGGGCACACCAGTGGCGGTCATTTGCTCTACAGTAACGATTAACCCACGAAGTCTTAAGCGATTTAACAACGTCAGCAAAATTGAGCATATTAAGACCGCCGTGGCTTACTGAGCCGGTCAGAGTTTTTTCTTTCGATTTTATCTGGCTTAAAGTTCCAAATAAAAGAGAAGATATTGCTGTTGACTTCTCTTACAAATTCTTCGGGAACATTTAATACGGAACAACTATAAACAAGTTTGGCGAGAGGTAAACTTTTGACGATGGCAATTCTGCCTAAGATCGTTAATGTCTACTTGACCAAGCATTTAGAACTTTTTGAGTTTGGCGAGCTTCTCGTTGAAATTGATTTTATTCCCAACCTGAGCATGATAAGGAAAAGCGATTCCAAGCGCAATGACGTATTGCTTCGGCCACGCATACAATCGAAGAAGGCGGAGAAGCGCTCAGCTGAAAGCTGGCTTTGAGAGGTGTAAAGCTGATTGTAAAAATTTTTCATGACGGTTAATATAGTTTTTGGATCCTCTACTGTGCTACCGTCAGGTGTCTTCAGCTTTGTTATATGTTTCTTTTCATAACTTCTTTTTTCCAAGTTTAAAAAGTACTTGTTGCATTTTTCTCCTAATTCATACCATCTAGCTCTACTCCGGATAATAGACCCTTTAGTTTTTTGCACGGCAATTTCATCTAATTCGATCTTGAGTTTTCTAGCCTTGTTTACAAGGGTGCTATTTTCTGGGGTTTCGTCGATACGTGAGTTGATTTTCTCTAGCTTTTGGAGGAGGTTCAATTCCGTACTTCTTTCAGCGTTGGCTTTCTTTTTTGCAAAACGAATTGCAAATATCCGGATCTCCATTTTCAGCATTTCCCAAAATAACCTTTTGTCAGCAACATCTTTGTGTTTCTGGGCGGCGTGTTTGATGATGAAGCTCATTTTTGTGACAAAATCTTCATTTTCTAAGAGTGAATTATTAAATTTCCAGTAGCCAGGGCCTCTTTTTTCTTGTTTGTCTTCAGGCTTGATCGAGATGGTGACAGGAGAGTGATCTGAATCATGATAGGCGGAAATGTCGGTGTTCGCCACGCGGCATAATAGATGCTTCGAGATGAGCCAGAAATCTAGCCTACATTTGATTTTTCCGGAGCTATTTCTCCACGTAAACTGCGTAACATGTGGATGTTGCACACGCCAGGGATCGACTAGGTCATAGTTGCGACGGAGTTCGTCGATCGAATGTATTACACTCTTTTTGAATTTAATGTCTTTACCTCCAAATTTATCGGAAGCGGACAGTGGGCAGTTAAAATCTCCACCAATAAGAATTTTGTCAATTTGGTGGCCACGAATAGAATCGGTTATCTTCTGATAAAATGAAATTTGCTGGTTTTGGTCGTTTGGGGCATAAATATTAACGAGACACAATTCATCTTCATTTACGGTAGTGTTTACAATAATAAATCTGCCGTTTTTATCCGCAGTAACATTCGTCACCTCTTTACTTAGCGAGGGTCTGAAAAGAATCATAACACCTCTGCTATGTTTTGAGCCGTGCGCAAAGAAAATGTCGCCTCCCCATTCAGCACGCCAAAAATTTTCCGAGCTAGCATCACTGTACGTCTCTTGCAAAAAAATTACATCAAATTTTCTAATGTGAAGCCAGCGGAAAAGTTTTCTTCTTTTGATAGATTTGTTGAGGCCTCTTGCATTAAGAGAAACAGCATTTATGGTCATATACACACTCGACTTATAAATTTCTTTCTAACGCAATTCATGAACCACAGCCTGCAACGTTCGATAGCGTTTAGCCTTGCGATGGAAATTTTTGTGCAGATGGTGCGCTGACTACAATTTACAATAGGTTGAGTAAGGCGGATACAAATCACAATGAGTACAAAAAGTGTATGGCAACTAACACTTAACATAAAACAAACACTAATTAAACTGCGAAGCAGCTTATTGTATAGAAGGGAATAAGTGCCATTTTTTGAAGGCATGCTGAAAAGAGACAAAACCCTCCTACAAAACTCTCCGCCAAAATTTAAATAATTAATTAAAGAAGCGAAAGGGAAGCGAGGGTTTTGAAAGGGAGCGTTTAAAGAATGTTATATTACATGTGGGAGAGGGTAGGAAAGAAAAATATTTGATTATAATCTAACGAATATTATCCAAATCTTCGACTTCATATACTCTATATACTTGATCGCTTGGAGATTTCCTGACGAAAATTTTGCCGTCAATGGTCCAGGCACTATGCCAGTTGTTGATCTTTTTAAATTTTCTGACTTTAGTGAACAGTTCACGCCTATGTTTAGTTAAGTTCTCATTAATGTAAACAGCTTCTGCATTATGAAAATAGTTGTTTAGACTTACTGACTTCAAGTGCTTTTTGGATTTATAGAGTTCGCTCTTGGCTCTGTATGACCTGAATCGTACAATGATTGGTCTTGGACCACCGTTAGATCTTCTCGTAGCCATTCTATGACAGATGTCAATGTCGTTGTTGACAATATGTACGTTGAGAACCTTCCCAAGCTTGATGATCTTGTCAGACAGATTTTCGTTCTGAAGACTCAGGAATGCCGTGAATTTCGAGATTATGTTTTCTATTGTATTGTTCTAAATCGTCTATTTGGCATATAGCGGTGTCCAAATCGCTTTTAAGACCATCTAGATCGTCATTTAAGTCGGCGACTTCATCCTCTGCTTTGCGAACTGCTTTTTTGAGCGAGCTCACATCTTGTTTCAGCTTGTCATTCTCTACTTCTAATTTTTCCAGCTTATCGATATGGAACTCTAGCGACTTCTGCAGTTCTTCGTGTTGCTTGCGCAAAGCTCTGTTCTCTTTAAGAAGCTCGTCAGTATTCCGTTGTATGTTGTCCAGTGCGAACCAGATACTCGACAGATCAGCCTGCTCGACCATGTACTCTGTAGTCTTTGCAGTCTTATTTGGAGGAATTTCGGGCGAGCTGCTGCTACTGGGCCTTTCAACTCTCTTCCCTCCGATGATGGGAGGACTTTCGTCGCTTTCGCTTAACTTTTCAGCCATTTATTACGAAGCGGAGAGCTACACAGGACGGACTACTCAAAAACGCCGCCGTCCATCTTGGCTCTCCCTAGGGCTATTTTGACTGGGTGTTTCTTCACTGCACACATGCTTAGTGCATTTAAACCTGCGTTTGCGCAGGCGCAATACTATCCCATGTAATCTCTCAATGCTTGGTGACGGATAGAATTCCAATCAAACTTCATCTTGCATATAAGTCTCGTTTAATTAAATTGCTACATAGTTGAAATGATCGTTAGCCCGCCTTGATGTAGCATCACTATGGAAGTCGTTAATCAGTGCAGAAAGTTGTTTTTATATCACGATTCTTAAGAACTGACTAAGCTAGTTCAAACGTGCATAGAAAAATAACATCTTACTGTTCAGCGGTCTGGGTCAAACCTACTTTTTTCTTTTGCTTTAAGGTGGGTGGAACTTGAAAACTACCAGACTAAAAATGGGCAGACCTCAATCTCACTTCTGGTTAAAAATTTCCCCGAAGCGGCCGAAGTCGCCTTGACTCAATGCGTCCATCATTCTCCACATCTCAACACTACCGACCCAGAATACACAGTCACGTACGACTTTAAGTATTTGGATCCTGGTCAAGAGGTACAGCACTACAGTGAAAGGTTCTCTACAGTAAAAACGATGATCAAGCATAAACGCGAGCGGCTCCTTCTTCATCCTCTCACACTTAAATTCAACGAAAGGAAATGGAGCACGTTGGGAAAGTTCGGATTCTTTGGTGATTTTGTCACATATTTCATCTTGCTAATTTTCCTCAGCATATTTGTTGTCAGACTAAAGCGAGTCCAACATGTGACTACATCTTTTAGACCAGAAAATGACACTGGTGCGCTATCAGAGATAAACGGATCTGGATATGTCTATTATGAGAAGGATTCTGCCTTTGAGGAATCAGTGCCAACCATTTGCTTGGTTTTCGTCATATTGCACGCATGCAAAGAATTTTTTCTTATATACATGCAGCGTTGGAGGTATTTCAAGGACACCTCCAATTATCTTCGCTGGATCTTTTACCTCAGTATAATAATTGGAACCACGGTATCTTGAAAATTAACGTTGAATCACGAGATGTTTTGATTCCCTGGGGTGTTGCGATTTTTGTGTGCTATACGAACATGATGCTGTTCCTTAGAAGATATCGACTCTTTGGTACTTATATCTCAATGTATACTGAAGTGATCAAGACTGTAGTCCAAGTGATGGTGGTATTTGTTTTCCTCGTCCTAGGATTTGCACTGGTCTTTCACGTTCTGTTTAAGGAGCAGGTAAATGTTATATAAAAGGATGAGGTATGATGAACAGCGGCTACCGATTACCCTTATTGGGAAATAAAATATGGCGGTGATCAGATTGTTGCGTTTGATTCCAATCGAGTGGTCTCAGATCTAGCGCTAGGGTCACCCTGCTGTGAATCTTGACGGCTAGACACCACCCAGCAGCGTCAATCTGCACAACTCGACCAAAAAAATAGATCGACAAATTTTCACTCTCTAATTTGAGATGGACTAGCATCCCATCAGTAGGAAACTTAGCAAAAAAATCTTGCCGTCTCTTCCTCCGGCAAAACTGAAAGCTCTACGGCCTGTTCAAGGCGGACTTAATGACTCACGTTTTGAAACAATCTTTGAATTATTGACGTATTTGAATTTCAAGTTTTTGCTCGTGGTCTTTCTCGTCCAATGTGTTCTGACCAATACGAAATAACGGACGTTTTTGGCAGTCAGCTTAGATGCACAAAATAATCAACGCCAATTTTGGCTCACTAGGTTTGATAATTTATTTTGCTTTCCACAGTTTATTTGCAAAAGAAATGGTGAAAATATGCAATGGCCCTTCTTTTAAAGTGCCATCTATAACCAACTATGAAATATTGAGATGTTAATCTCAATGAAGCAGTCACATCCCACTATACTCGTTTAGTATGATAACTATACCTGAATAGCAGCATGTGTGTGCAACTAATTATGGAGTTTGACTGAGTTACTTCCGCTGGGATGCTTGTCTATAGCAGGTCGCACTACCTTCCGCCACTCATACATTGATTTCTCTGACCGTTTACCAGTACCTACTAAGGGTGCGTTTCTTTAAGAAAATCCTAGATTGGATTTTTTAATCCGAAAGAATCCGAAAACGGATTTTGCGTTTCTTTACTAGACAAATAAATCTAAGATCTCTTGGATCGTGGTGCGTTAGAGGAACCGAAGAATCCACTCTGGAAGTGGACTCTTCGGTTCCTTTGATGCGCCATGATCCGAAAGATCTTGGATTGATCGGTCTAGTAGAGAAACGCAAAATCCAAATTACTTTGGCAGGGTTGCATAGATAAGATGAGAGTAGCTATAAAGACAACAGAAAGAGTCCATGGAAAACGGGAAAGACAACATGAAGCGACTTTCGGATCTTAGCAACAATTTTGAGTCTTTCCTTCCTTAATGGTAGCTGTCATGTGGCCATGCTAGAACTAAAACCGATAAGAAACGACTAAACGTTCGTCCCGCCCACAATCCAAGGAATTTAATATATATTTATTTGTTAAATACTAGAGCCACCACAATAGTGTTAATTGGTAGCCTCATTCTTGTTTCACTGTATTTTTATTCCAGGCTTCATTCCGCACCGTGCCTCTTTCCACTCTTCGTGTGTTGGTTATGATGGTTGGAGAGCTTGAGTTTGAAGACTTCGTGAACTCTTCCAAAAACCAAGATGCTGGTAATCCATTTTCATCAGTGGCGTACACATTTTTCTTTTTGTGCCTGTTTTTGATGAGCGTCGGACTGATGAATCTCTTGGTAAGGAAATATCAAGCTCATGTTATAGTCAATAAGTTATTAAGTAAACCAATGATCACGGGAGGGACAAAGGACTCGTAAAAATGCACTTTACCAAAACCTTTATGCTTGTTATATGTTTTGGATTCGTTGGCCGTTAGTTATTTGTGTTGCGCTCTCTCTGCCAGTTAGAATTAGATTGATTTTAAAGGTTATTTTGACCAGTGTCTGTTATTTTCGCGGGTCAGCCGTGTCATAGTTTCTTTACTTCTCTAAAAGGGGTCACGGGGCTTAGTAGCTTTGCACAGCTGGAACTCCTTCATCCACCGCTAGATGGATCTGTGCTTGCACCAGGCGGCGTAGGGCAAGGTTTGTGCGACAGTATTCAACCCGTCATATGTCTTCTCAGCTCGAACAATGGGAGACACAATTTTCGTTGCGAGTTGAGAGAAGGTTGTCGTTTTTTGACCGATTTCTGCACTATTCATGACAATCAAGCGAACCAATATAATTTCACGCAGCTGCTAGCGTAATTACTAGACCAGTTCGAACCTTTCCAGCATGTCGAGGGTATTAATGATGTTATTTCTGCCCATGTTTTATCAAAATAAGCATACTAACTTCACTGGTGTTGCTGATCATAAGGGAGGTTAAAACACGTGAAATAACTCGAAACTAAGAATTGCAAGGTTACATTAAATTTTCCTGAGCAGCGCCTTAAAAAGATACGGTTAATGGGCCCTTAAATTGTCACCAATTAGCAGAGCAGTGCTAAACACCTTGACACTCAAACAAAGTTATTTTACAGGTTGGTCTAGCCGTTGGAGATACCGAGAAAATGAAAAAGTTGGCTACAATGAAGAGACTTGCTCTGCAGATTGAGTATCATATTGAAATAGAAGAGTCCTATCCATTTTTCATCACCCGGCATTTTTACGAAGACATTTATCATGACAAG